>JBBPBX010006992.1:0-36560 GCA_038048925.1 Garcialebias charrua | reverse complement strand
TAAACAGAAATAAAACCACAAGCTAACACGAGACGAGTCGGTCTCTGAAAACACGAATAAAAAATCGAATCTCATCTCAAATTTTTCCTCCAGGACATAGTTAAGTACATTAAAGCTCATATAATTACACCCTGTAAGCAGAAAAAATGTACACCGATTGGTTTTGAAGCTATTTATAACGTAAACAGAAATAAAACCACAAGCTAACTGTAGCTAATGCTACTAAAAGATCGTTTTTTTTATCTCAAACATCTAATAAAGCTACTCACTTGTAAACGTCCACACTGTGATTACATTCTGTAAGTTTCAGAAAAATCCGCAGAGTGGTTCTTGACTTATCTTGCAAACAAACAGCAAACAAACAGCTAAGAAACACAGAGCTAAAAGAAGTTACCTCCAGACCAGGAGGCCGACAGTCAGTCCGAGCAGAGGAGCTTTTTTTCGGACACATGAGCTAGAAACGGTCGGTGTACTCCTCTGGAAGTGTCCCCTAGCGGCCGAAAGTGGTAGACATGTCCAGAGGAGGGACAGTGGTTTGGACATGTCCAGAGGAGGGACAGTGGTTTGGACATGTCCAGAGGAGGGACAGTGGTTTGGACATGTCCAGAGGAGGGACAGTGGTTTGGACATGTCCAGAGGAGGGACAGTGGTTTGGACATGTCCAGAGGAGGGACAGTGGTTTGGACATGTCCAGAGGAGGGACAGTGGTTTGGACATGTCCAGAGGAGGGACAGTGGTTTGGACATGTCCAGAGGAGGGACAGTGGTTTGGACATGTCCAGAGGAGGGACAGTGGTTTGGACATGTCCAGAGGAGGGAGCAGTGGTTTGGACATGTCCAGAGGAGGGAGCAGTGGTTTGGACATGTCCAGAGGAGGAGCAGTGGTTTGGACATGTCCAGAGGAGGGAGCAGTGGTTTGGACATGTCCAGAGGAGGGACAGTGGTTTGGACATGTCCAGAGGAGAGCAGTGGTTTGGACATGTCCAGAGGAGGAGCAGTGGTTTGGACATGTCCAGAGGAGGGACAGTGGTTTGGACATGTCCAGAGGAGGGACAGTGGTTTGGACATGTCCAGAGGAGGGACAGTGGTTTGGACATGTCCAGAGGAGGGACAGTGGTTTGGACATGTCCAGAGGAGGGACAGTGGTTTGGACATGTCCAGAGGAGGGACAGTGGTTTGGACATGTCCAGAGGAGGGACAGTGGTTTGGACATGTCCAGAGGAGGGACAGTGGTTTGGACATGTCCAGAGGAGGGACAGTGGTTTGGACATGTCCAGAGGAGGGACAGTGGTTTGGACATGTCCAGAGGAGGGACAGTGGTTTGGACATGTCCAGAGGAGGGACAGTGGTTTGGACATGTCCAGAGGAGGGACAGTGGTTTGGACATGTCCAGAGGAGGGACAGTGGTTTGGACATGTCCAGAGGAGGGACAGTGGTTTGGACATGTCCAGAGGAGGGACAGTGGTTTGGACATGTCCAGAGGAGGGACAGTGGTTTGGACATGTCCAGAGGAGGGACAGTGGTTTGGACATGTCCAGAGGAACAGTGGTTTGGACATGTCCAGAGGAGGGACAGTGAGTATATTGGTAGAAAGATGTTAAAAATGTAGCTGCCAGGAAAACGACAAAAAAGAGATATATGGATGCAGTTACAGAGGACATGGAGGTTAGAGTGAGGACAGAGGATGTGGAGGACAGAGGACACAAAGGATAGAGTGAAATGGAGGGGGACTTCCTGTGGCAACTCCTGAAGAGAGAAATGCTGAAAGAAGAAGATTATTTTAATTATATAAATGCCAATTGTAATTTAAAACTAACATTTAGCTAATTTTAATTTATGGTAACATTTTATCACTTTTAGCTAGTGCATCAGCCAAATTTTGGGCTTTTTAGCCTTTTTAGCAATGCCATTCAGGACTCAGTATTCACACCATATTTTATAAAATGCATCTTTGTTTATGTTCAATAATCCAGGCAGATAAATCTATCAAGATTAAACCGGGTCCTCTGGACAGATCCTTCTTTCTTGAAATGTCTTGTAATTTATTCAAAATACTTTTTCGGTCTGAGAAGCTGCAGCAAACTCAGTCTTATAAATAGCACCTTCTCATAGTGGATCAACCAATTTGCTAGTGATATACAGAACTAGTGTTCACATGTACAAAGCAGGAGTGCCCTGATGGCTGCTGGCCTTGAGCCTCGTCAGGCTCATGTGACTTGTTAGGCTGATGCTCCTCCTTTTCCATGTGAACAGCTGGCTGTCAACAGTAAACTGGTTGATCCACTATGAGAAGATGCTGTTTATAAGACTGAGTTTTATGCAGCTCCTCAGACTGAAAAAGTATTTTGGATAAAAGATGAAATGTTTCATCAAAGAAGAATCCGTCCAAAGGCCCTGACTTGTGAAGATTATAAAATGCAATTTCTTTGTTTCAAACTTGTTTCCTTTTAAAATGTCTTTGCATTTTCTTCCGTTTTACCCCAAAAGTACCTATTTTCTTGGGTTTTTTTTTTATTCCCAAACCTCCAACCCCTGTGAAAACCATGTCAAAGACATCCACGTATCATGGCTGAACTACACAAACATATCTAAAAAGTAAATAAATAAGTGCATAATGAAAACACATTTAGAATAAAACAATATTATACTACATTTTCACCATTTTTGACCAATGTTGTTCTCTTTTGTAACAAATCTGTAAATACAGGTCCTTCTCAAAAAATTAGCATATTGTGATAAAGGTCATTATTTTCCATAAAATGAAACTTTCATATATTTTAGATTCATTGCACACCAACTGAAATATTTCAGGTCTTTTATTGTTTTAATACCGATGATTTTGGCATACAGCTCATGAAAGGGTAAAGATGTGTTTGTTAAACCACAGTTCAGAACAAGTTTGAAGGGAAGAACTACAGTAATACAAGGCGTAACATTGTGGAATAATTTAATGCCAGTATTTAAAGAAGCTAAATCAATTTCTGTATTTAAGAAAATTGTCAAAGTTGAATTGTTAAACAAATATGATTGAATGTAAACTGAGTAAGCCATATATTGAGAGTCAGAGTCAGAGTCAGAGAGTCTTTATTGTCATTTGCACCGCATGTGGTACATGAGATGAAAACGAGATTATGTACACGAGGTCCCAGTTACATCCAACAACAAATGAAAGAGAAAAACAGTAATAACATCTAGAACTAACTAAGAAAAACATCAACTAGTAATACACTAAGCCTAATATAGTGGGAATAAACAGCAGCACGAACATGAGTTTGTATGAGCAGATGGTCACAGATGAACACAGCAACAAGAAAACATATCAGCATCAGCATGATGTGATATTTTGCAGTGTTTATTTTAATTTTATTTTTATTTATTCATGAGTCTAACAGCCTCAGGGTAGAAGCTGTTCCTCAGTCTAGTGGTTCTACACTTGATGCTCCTCAACCTCCGTCCTGAGGGGAGTGGGGCAAAGAGTGAGTGTGCTGGATGAGTGAGGTCTTTCATGATGCAGGTGGCTCTTTTCCTGCATCTGGAGGTGTAAATGTCTGTGATGGTGGGGAGACTGACTCCAACAGACTTCTGTGCAGCCTTCACCACTCTCTGCAGAGCTTTCCTCTCTTCAACTGTGCAGCCTCCATGCCACACGTTGATGCTGGAGCACAGGATGCTCTCCACTGCACACCTGTAGAAGGAGGTGAGAACTGGGCTGCTCAGACCAGCTCGTCTCAGCCGTCTGAG
The DNA here is from genome assembly GCA_038048925.1 of Garcialebias charrua. Lineage (NCBI taxonomy): Eukaryota > Metazoa > Chordata > Actinopteri > Cyprinodontiformes > Rivulidae > Garcialebias > Garcialebias charrua. The sequence goes on along the minus strand of JBBPBX010006992.1, from coordinate 32,820 downwards.
GAAGTAGAGTCTCTGATGACCTTTCTTGATCAGGCTGGTGGTGTTGTTGCTCCAGCTGAGGTTATCATTCATGTGTACACCCAAGTATTTGTAGCTGGAGACCACTTCCACTGCAGACCCACCTATTTTCAGTGGGGCATGGGTGTGTTTGTTCCTTCTGAAGTCCACAATCATCTCCTTTGTCTTCTTCACATTCATGTGAAGATTATTCTCTTTGCACCAGCTCTCCAGGTGTTCCACCTCCTGTCTGTAGCTGGACTCATCATTGTTTGTGATGCATCCCACCACCGCTGTATCATCTGCAAACTTAACAATATGACAGCCTGGAAGTGTGGCTGTACAATCATATGTGAGCAGAGTGAACAGAAGGGGGCTCAGCACACATCCCTGAGGAGAGCCAGTGCTGAGGGTTATGGTGGAGGAGGAGAAGTTGTGGATCTTCACGGACTGTGGTCTGTCTGTTAAGAAGTCTAGTACCCAGTTACAAATAGAGGGGCTTAGTCCAAGTGTAGATAGTTTGTCTATCAGAGTTTGGGGGATCATGGTGTTGAAGGCAGATGTGAAGTCCACAAAGAGCAGACGCACGTATGAGTCTTTCTGATCCAGGTGGGTGAGAGCAGTGTGGACCACGGAAGAAATGGCGTCCTCTGTTGATCGGTTCTCACGGTATGCGTATTTTGGGCTTTTTTATTTATTTATTTATTTATTTTTATTGTTGGCTAAACGAATTATTTACTTATTTTGTTATTAGAGAGTAATTAGTTTGTATTAGATAGATAGGAGCAGATTTAATAAGATATTTTCTTCATCTGCTACCTTTTCATTTTACACCTTATATATTTTTTATTATTTTCATTTGCTTGTCATTTGTTGTATCACATTTTGTAAAATGAATAAACTTAAACTAAAAAAAATAAAAATAATTCCTGTCTCAAAAAATTTTGCATATTTCATCCGACCAATAAAATAAACGTTTTTTTAATACAAAAAAGTCAACCTTCAAATAATTATGTTAAGTTATGCACTCAATACTTGGTCGGGAATCCTTTTGCAGAAATGACTGTTTCAATGAGGCGTGGCATGGAGGCAATCAGCCTGTGGCACTGCTCAGGTGTTATGGAGGCCCAGGATGCTTCGATAGCGGTCTTAAGCTCATCCACAGTGTTGGGTCTTGCGTCTCTCAACTTTCTCTTAACAATATCTCACAGTTCCCTTTCAGTCGGTCTCTCGGTGCAACACGATTGCTATGGGAATCAGCGCCCCCGCGCGGTTACCTGAAGTAATACACTCACGCCTTAACGGCTACGGCGTCAGCGTCGCGCCAGAGGCCCCGCCCTCTGGACATTTAAGCGGCTGACGCCCGTCCATCTTCCTCTTTTTGCCCTTCACCTCGCTAAACCTGAAACACTCTTCTCGGATCTTCTCTGTATCTTCATCGCTCGACCAGAGGTGAGCTCGCTCCCTACACAGAGCATACAGAGAATCTTCTACTGCGGACTGCTGGGCTGGCGAAAGCTGGTCCGGCACATTTTCTTCACCCCAAAGTTTTCTTCTCCTCTCTCCACAGACCGCTTCGCTCGACGGCGCTGACTGCGCGACACCGCTACCCTGCTAACAACTAGCAGGCTAGCCGGCGAAAGCGACACGAGGAAGGAGACGTCTCCGGACGACGTTAGCACTGCTAACGGGCTTAACTCTTCTCAGCCACGGCTCCCGAGAAGGTAATGCGAAAACCCAAAAGTCAAAGAAGACCAGAAGGCCAGCGAGCCCCAGCTCCCGTGCCTTTTTCTCTTCTGCTTTTCTACTGCTCGGTTAGCGAACGCTAACTGCGAGGCATGCTACCTGCTAAGCTAACGAAGCTAACAGGCCAGCAGCCCCGAGCAGCTCGGCGAAAGGACGTCCTCGGACGAGGAACTCTGGCAGGCCGTGAGCTCCAGCTCCCGAACCTGCTTCAGCGGATCTGGATACCCCCCTTTTTCAGCAACGGACACCCACGAGGCCTGTCCGTTCTGCTCAGGGATGCTACACGCAAGGACACTCGAAGCTTTTCTCGCGGATGACCCCGGAGAAAGGAGAGTGGAAATGGAATAACTCTGCTGCTATCTGGCTAGCTCCCACGGTTAGCATGGCTAACCAGGGGCACCCACGACAACACGTGGCGGAAGACAGCGTTGCTAACACGATTAGCGCGGCTACGAGCGGACAACGAAGGACTCCATCGTGAGGTATGTGAAAATGCTTGGCCTAGCTTGCTAGCTAACCTTCTCATATTTTGCCTTTTCCGCTATCCTGTCCGGCCGAATCGACGGTAGAATTCATCGCATAACTAAGTGTTTTTTACCGATGCTACGCTGCTCGAGGGCCCGTCTTAGCACCGCTAGCGGGCTCACGAGTACCTCCACGTTTAGCCCCGGCTAACAAGGAGACTCTCTGTCCAGCACAGTCCAGGAGGAGGATTTTCAGCTACCTGTTCAGCTGCGCTACCTGGTAGTTTTCCTATGCCTACGACGAAACATCGATGACGCTGAGAGCTTATCCACCCATGAGGCTATGGATGACTCTCTGACGTTAACCATCTCAGGGCCCGAGGGGCCCTGGCGGGATGGACAAGGACAAGTGGCCTCGGTATCGCAGGCCCACCAGGCAGAAAAGCTACAGGAGCTGCAAGGGGCCACCAGCAAAAGAAGAGGAAAGGAGATGCTCCTGCACCATTACAGGCGCTCTCACTCACAGAAGGAGAGAAAATGCCGAATTTTTACCACCAGTTTCTGTGTTTTTAAGGAACACAAACTAGCTGGTTCGGAACGTCTAAACACACAAGAACACTCAGACCCTTGTGTAATAAAGAGAAATTGCCATCCACACACGACAATAAAATCTCAGACTACTGAATGTGTCCTGGTCCAAAATGGGACCAGGACACACAGATGGACAAATCTGAACAAATCATTCTGACATATAATTCAACTTTGCCATAGTTTTTTTGACTCATCATATGAAGAAGTGACCATCATTGGTAACAGCATAAAACATGATCAAACAAATGACAACAGTTATTCTGTTAATTAATTCTCAATTAACACACATTAAAAGGAAGTCTTTTCTGAAATAATATGTGTCTTGATTGAAATTATTAAAATAAAATAGTGGTAAAATGTCGCTGAAAGAATCAGTGAAAATGTGTCACTGGGACAGTTCAAAGAGACGAAGGTGTTTCAGAGACCACGGTCTGGTCCACTACACAGCTGTGAGTATCCCTAGAGGGCATGAGTTCCTGTCCTTTTCCCTGTCTTCTCATCATGAAAATTTCATCAATTGCGTTGAGAGACCAACTGACCAGATCCATAATTTACAATTCGGAAGATATTTTATCAACAATGAACAACTAATCAAAACTCAGGTTTTATTTGAAAATCCTACAGCTGTGTACAGGAGTCAAACAATGATCTCTTGTAGGGTTCCAGTGGTTCCTGTTTGCTGGGCGGCGCCAGTGAGCAGCAGCTGTGGTCCGTTTCCTCTGACAACCTCCTGATTAAAGAGGCTGTGGAAGTCTTTCTTTCCCTACAGGGACATTAGACTCCAATCGGCATTGTTATCAGCCTCCTAGTGTTTTCATAAATGATTTATACTTATAAAGCTGCCTCCCTGTGACCAAATCCTGGACTGTCTGTTTCTCCTTTGTGCATCCAAGACGATCCTCACCCTGAACTCCTGTGAGCTCTTACCTTGGCCTCAGACCATCTTGCTGCTCCTCAGCCTCTCACCACATACCTGACTGCAATCCTTTATGGTAACATCCACAACGTCTCCTCCACCGCAGATCCTACATACCTGGAATCTTCCACGTTCCCCTCAAACGCCATGGAACCACCAAGAAACATGTAGGGAAAGATGATCTGTTCCTAACCTCATCACCACCACCTACCAAAAGCCATGCTTACCTTTCTTCCTTTTTCAGGTCCTCCCAGTGCCACCTGTAAATGTTCAAATACTGTAAATAAAATCACTTTTTACTCCAAGCTGAGTCATTTTCATCTCAGTCCCTCTGCTCTGGGTGTAACAAGTGACCACCTCCATTGTGATAGCCCCGTGGAAGACTGTGAAGGTTGACACTAAAGGTTGGAGCTTGCTCACTTTGGTCTAAACTAATTTAGCTATACAAGTGTTAGTTTGGTGACAGCTGTGCCTTCTATATGGAGACGCAACATTCTTCAGCAGTGACTGAGAATGAACTCAGCTGAATAATAATAACAATAAAAATTTAAAAAAAAAGAATAGACAACTGGCATGTTTCATTTCCTTTATTTTAAGATCAGGTCATAAGAGCCATTTCTGGCTCTTTCCCTACAAAATAAAGCTTATTTAGAGTAACTAATCAGCTCTTTACGTTTATAAAAGACAGCTCTTTAATAAAAATCTAAAAAATGTATTAGTATTACATGTTGGACCAAAAGCAAGGACCAAAATACAACAGCTTTGTAAAATTTACGCCAAGTCTGATTTCTGTCTATTTTTGTGGGAAAAAAAAAATTGAGTATCCACTTTGAAATGATAAAGCCCTGAGAGTTTTAAAGTTTGGCTTCTTGTAATTTTAATATTGAGTTAATGGTTTTCACACATTTCCAATAAATAGTCAATAAAACTAATAAATCTAGATTTTTCTGGCATGGTCATGAATTTGAACATTGGTAAAATTTCACAATATTTTTAGTCAAAGCTTCAAAGAGCAACAATAAAGGGGCCAAATTACCACATGTTGCAGACCCTAGTTTAGCTGAGTCTACATTTTTGGTTATTTAAGTACATTTATTTCTGCTTTAAAGGGATAGTTCAGTTAAAGGTGCAGTCTGCAGTTTCTGTAGTGCAGTCTGTAAGTTTTCTAAAAATATATTTTTAACATATTTCTTCACTCTGTCACTATCTCCTGACAGACTGATGTTAGACAAAGTAATCTCTGAAAATAACTATACAGTAGTCCCCTTGCTTCTCCAGGTGGTAAATAAGCATTTCTAAGAAGCCACAGTGACCCGCTGTTAACCAGCCAATAAAAACAGAGTTTTTAACCAGCCAATAAAAACAAAGCTTCTCACTTCTCACGCTCCTAATGCCGGGTACCCACCAAACGCGTTTCGGGCGGCGGAAGCGGCCGGTTTACATTGAAAGTCTATGTTGAGGCGCGTCGAGGCGCGTTGAATCGTGAAGCGGCGCGTTTTGAGAGTTTCAAGCTGCGTGGCAGTTCTTTTCCGCGCACGCGACGCGTCCAAAGCAGCCGACGCGTCGAGCAGCCAAAGTTCAAATATTTGAACTTTCGACGCTCGCCACGTCGCAGCAACCAATCGGGAGAGCTCTGCTATGTGATGACGCAACGACGACGGGACTTTATTTGGACTTTTTAAACTTACCCCAACGAGCCTCCATGAAGAAACCAGCCTCCGGTAAGAAACTTGGCATTTTTACAGTTGCCGCTGTCCGCTCGAGCGTACGATCACCCCAAACATAAAAAAAAAAAACGTTTTAATCTCAACAAAGACTTTCGGAGCTGCAGTTCGGCTCGTAGAAAACCCACTCAAGTAGTAACGAGGCTCACGTACAGCTGATTTCATCTGCCCGGTGTACAAGAAACAACCAGAAAAGGAGCCAGATGCTCCTCCCCTGAGACGCGTCTTCAGTGTGAACAGATTCTGGTGACAAGCGGCCAAAAGGGTGCAGCAAGAGCGTTTTGACGCGTTCGGTGGGTACCCGGCATAACCCACCCCCCCCCTGTCCCAGCCCCCGCAGCCACGCAGGTTCTCGTTCAAAGTATTGCAATGCGATGCAAAACTGTTTTGTATGTGACACAAATGTATTAAATTCCCCTTCTTCATCACTGATCTGGACTTCTCTTTTGTTTTTTTGCTAAAAGTCAAGTGATTGCTTCCTCCTCCACTGACTGAAATGAGGAAATGGATGAATTTGTCACGAGCGAATTAAACTCGGGTTCAACGTGGCTGCGCGAGGCTCAGCAGATTTCATGGTGTTCTGGTGTGCTGGACCAGCGCTCCATGTTTTTATTTTATTTTTTAGAATGTTTTGTTAACCTTTCCTGCTCAGTCTTTCATCCGTGGTCAAAAGACACAGGGGAGATCTTCCTCCAGGGCTGAAGTCTCTGCTTCAGGGTTAACTCCCTCACTTGCCTTGCACATAAACCACACGGTGGCTGAAGGTTAATCCTCTTGTTTTTAATAATAATTACAGCCAACAGGTGCACAAACAGACTTTCTTACAGCCGCGTTTTACTTTGCCGTTTACTTTTCTCCACACACACACACCGTCACGTCTTGCTCTTCTCAACACGTGCAGAACATGAGCACGTAGCGCCCTCTTCTGGCCGGCGGACGGATGACACACATCTCACCCTCCCACATGCAACACACACACCACTCACTGAGCCATTCATCACATGCAGTGGAGGCACTTTCTGCAACACTACCCCCACTCTGGATGGCAATTAAACAATAATTCCACTCCAGTCTTACAATGCATAAAACTGATACACAATCCCTATAGCTAACAAGAGATAACTGTGTCAATTATAATTACATGTAGGTGAGGTATAGCATCAAACCACACATCCCAGTGATATAATTAGCTCATTTTAAGGTGTGTCCACTTGTGCAAAAGTAAACTTTACATGCCATAGGGGAGGAAAGAAATTACTCAGTGACATCTATGACGACCAGGCAGGAAACTAACTGAAATCTATCAGGTGCAAAAACATACAGAAAAACACGGTCTTTAGAAAAACTATTTGCTCTTCAGCCAAATTGACTTAGCAGTTTGAACAACTAAACAGTAATAAAGAAAACAGGCACTTGTGGCTTTGTTGAACAGTTTTAGAGAACTTTGCAGGACACCTGAACAGCTGGAACCTTAAACTGAGTCCATTCTACTTGGAACTACCCATGTACCGTACCAGTCCGGTGCTCTGCGCCGACGCCTAGACCGTCGAACTGGTGGGCCCAAAGGAGGTGAATATCCCACCGCACCCCCACCATCCTCATGATTGACATGGGAAGGGGAGGATGGAACAAACACACCCGGATGGGAATCCGCTGCAGTTGAAGTAGGCAGCAGGGAACAACCAACGCCCCTGCTGGTTTCATCAGAGAACAAACCCTGCAGGTCCAGGTCACAGTCCGCCGAGTCCTCCTCCAAGGTTGGTGGTGGAACCTCGGTAGGTTCCCAGTGTTGACTCTGATCCAGGACCCATGTGTTGTCCAGGGGCTCCCGGCTGCGGTAGTGCTTTAGCTGGTCATGGTGGACGACTTTCACCTTGGACCTTGGGTTCTTTTGTATCCGATAAACTAGGTCATCCAGTTGGCCTAGGATGAAGAATGGTCCTTCATATGAGGGAAGGAACTTTTTGACTTTGTTCTTGACATGACGTGTCCCTTTAATGAGATACCACACAGGGTCTCCAACTTTATACTGTGTGCGGCAGCAGTTCTTGTCATACTGTTTCTTTGCACGTGTGACCGAGTCCCCCAGTGCTTCTCTAGCGATTTGGTGAGCCAGCTCCAACCGTTCCCTCATCTGTTGCACATACTCTGGAGCAGTGGGTTGGTTTTCTGGATCAGGAGGCAAACCTGCGACAAGGTCCACTGGTTCACTTACTTCTCGGCCCCACATCATAAAGTTTGGAGAGAAACCGGTAGCACTATGCTTGGTTGCCCTGTATGCCATAACAGCATAAGGAATCATCAGGTCCCAATCCCAATGACAGTGTTCTGCTGTAGTAGCCAGGATCTTTTGGAGGGTGGCGTTGAAACGCTCGACCTGACCGTCCGACTGCGGCCTGAATGGTGTTGTGTGAGTCTTGTCTATCCCAAACAAACTACACATCCCTTGGAACACCTCAGACTCGAAATTGCGTCCCTGGTCACTGTGTAGCGCTTGAGGGATTCCATAGCGGCACACCCACTCACTAGCAACTATACCAGCAACAGTTACAGCTCGCTCATTTGGAATAGGAAATGCTTCAGTCCACTTTGTGAAATAGTCTTGTATCACAAGCACATAGCGGTTTCCACGTTCAGTCTCGTTCAGTGGCCCCATAATATCCAGTGCAATACGCTCCATAGGAGCTCCTACCTGGACTGTTCCCATAGGAGCTTGTGGTGTCTTCTGCGGTCGAGCCCTGGATGCACAGCTGATACAGGTTTTACACCAGAGGGCAACATCTTCCCTCATGTGGTACCAGTAGTATCGGGTCCTTAATCTGTTCAGGGTCCGCTCTACACCAAAATGTCCACCCACTGTCCCTTCGTGGTCGCCAGTGTTAACCTTTCCTGCTCAGTCTTTCATCCGTGGTCAAAAGACACAGGGGAGATCTTCCTCCAGGGCTGAAGTCTCTGCTTCAGGGTTAACTCCCTCACTTGCCTTGCACATAAACCACACGGTGGCTGAAGGTTAATCCTCTTGTTTTTAATAATAATTACAGCCAACAGGTGCACAAACAGACTTTCTTACAGCCGCGTTTTACTTTGCCGTTTACTTTTCTCCACACACACACACCGTCACGTCTTGCTCTTCTCAACACGTGCAGAACATGAGCACGTAGCGCCCTCTTCTGGCCGGCGGACGGATGACACACATCTCACCCTCCCACATGCAACACACACACCACTCACTGAGCCATTCATCACATGCAGTGGAGGCACTTTCTGCAACAGTTTTATTAACATATAATCACAGAACTTTGCAGCGGCTGCCACAGGACATGTAGTGGAGGCGGAGCTAAGAAGGTAGAGCAGCGAGAGCAAGGGGGAGCAGAGCCATATATGGCTCTGAGTGGGGAGGGACCAGAATGCTTTCCCTGTTGAAAAATTTCCTAAGTGCTGCGTTCTACAAAAACTGCAGAGTGCACCTTTAACTTTGAAGTGATGATCTGCACTTATTAACGCCATATCATCAGTTAGAGGTCAGATAGTGGAGGAAGAAGCAAAAATCTTCATCCAAGCTAGGCTAAAGGTTAACCAAACCAAGGTCAATATTTTAAATCTTTTTTCAGGTTTAAATCAGAACTCTTCGTAAAAAATGACATGCCTATACATATTGCTATCATCTTATATGCAACCCCCCAATACGAATTTTTAAATGTAAAATAATTTTATTGCTTCTCGTTTTGCTGAAAAAAAACAACTTGTTTTAGTGCAGACTTCTCATGACAGATAACTTTGAAGCCAGAAAAAGTTTGTATTTTTCAGTAATCGTTGACTTTGATGTGAAAGAACAGCAGAGACCCTTTACTGAGACCCATCAAACTAAATGATGAACCTGCAGCCAGGAAAAGATGCTGGGTGTCTGACATGAGTAAGGACTGGCTTGTGGCTTGGAACAAGTTTTTAATTTTGGTCCCCTTTTGGCCATCTGCTCACATACACTCATGCTCGAGCTGCTGTTGTTCGGTGTTCTGATTTTCTACAGTGTATTCTTAGTTTAGCATATTTCTTAGTTCATATCTTAGGTCTTATTACCGCTTGTCTTTACAATTTATACTTTTGTTGCATGTAATTGGGACCCTGTGTACAGTTTTATTCCGTCACATGTACCACGTGTGGTAAGAATGAGAATAAAGAAAGCTTGACCTTGACCTTTTGTAACCGAGTGTAAAGAGTTAAATATTAGCTGAAGTAACATTCTTTCACACTGTTGTGTTGCTTTTGATAAATAGTTGTTTTATGAGCCTGAACAGCAATGAAAATGTGTCAAGCAGTTGCTCACAGGAAGTCTTTTGCTTCTCTCTTCATCCTCCATGCTCCCTGACTGAGGAGATACTAACCACAGACAGGACATTTCTTCAAAAATGGCTGAACTGTGCCTTTAACTGTGAACTCCACCTTAATGTTACATCTTTGTCCAACTGAAATGATCGTCTTTCACCAGAAGCACACATGAATGAAGGGCCAGCTGAAAGAACCCCCCCCCCCCCACTCGACTGTGACCTGGACGCAATGACTGTTGTGCCTAAAATGGACCTAAGCCATTGTTCGGCTTCCAGTCAAGGCTGAGCGAGTGACATCACAGTCAAAATAGGTCTGTGAATCCCACCGACAGCTGCACTTGTTTGGGATGCCATGAGAATGGAATGTCACAGAGAGGCCGCGGATCAGCAGGCCCGCTCGGTCCGGACCTGACACTGGATGGGACGAGTTGCGCTGTCCGAACTGCAAAGGAGACTAAACCCGTTCTTTCAAACACAAAAACATGGCTTTTTTTTTTTTTTACAAGAATCCAAGAATTAGTCTCCCTCCCAACAAAATGTCCTTTCACATCAAGTTGCAATAAAAAAACTGAAGTTGATATTTTTATCTAAATATTTCAGAATCAAAAGATCTTGTCAAGATCCAAATAGAGAGGTGGTTGTGTATTCTGATATGTTTTTCCATAAACGCATCGTCTCCTTGGTTAACTCATAACTCGCACATTTAGAGCTTTATTTTGCAACCTTCCTATAACTGTTTGTTTAGTTACACTGTTTCCTCTGTTTCTTTTCGCAAAGATGGCTGAATAGCAAGCAGCCATCAGAGCACTCACAATCTATTGTTAGGTTGATGGTCCTCCTTTTTGCATGTGGACAACAATATGTGGCCGTCACCAGAAAACAGGTTGATGAACTGGTTGAACAACGATTAATTTCCCTTTGGGATTAATAAAGCATTTTGAAAATGAAATGAGAAAGTGCTATTTATAAGTTTGTTGCAGCTCCTCAGACTGAAGAAGTCTTTTGGATAAAAGACGAAATGTTTCAATAAGAAGAATCTGTCCAGAGGACCTGACTTAACTTTGTTAGATTTTTCTACCTGGATTATTGCGCATGAATCAGGATGTTTAACATACTTCTGCCATGAACAGTTCAGAAGTTCTTTCAGATGTCTGTTTGTCTGAGGCATACTTTCTAGTCTGTGTTTCTGTCTGCCTGTTCAGCTTTACTAAACGGGCGTTAGCTACTTGGAACAGGTTGACTCACGTCTGCAGCCTTTTTGTCCGCCACCTCCAGCTTCTCCTGAGCGTCTTTGAGCGCTTCAGAGTATTTGTCCAGCTCGTCCTCTGTCCCCTTCAGCTTCTTCTGCATTTGTATCAGCTCGTCTTCATGCTGATGGTACAAAACATTAAACAGGGTTAGAAGGACAACAGTCACATGAACACACATTCTTCCTTTATTAAGTTCTATTAAATTTGTGTGTTATTGATTGATCAGAACTGATCTCATACAGATTTGATACAAGGGTTTATGTTTTTGATAACCTGCCTGTTTGCTTCTCTCTTCAGCTCCTTTCTTGTCTGCCTCGGCTTGTTCGGCCCGGTCCAGAGCATTTTCCTTGTCCAACTTCAGCATGAGCATCTTTTTCTTGATGGCTTCCATGTTTGCTCTTAGAGTTCACAGACGGACGGCAAAAGAGACGAAGGGCAGCTGACCTGAGAGCCTGATGAACTGCTGGAGAAACTGAAGACGGCAGCAGACAAAAACAGCCCATTTATCTGACCGTCAGCAGGACACGCCCACCTCGTGCCCCCCGGTGTTCCCTCCTGTCCACCCAGGGTCCTGACCCAACAGACAACCAACCAGCTGACATCACAAACGGTTTAAAACACAGAATATAAAGAGATATTTAAATGATAGGTTAACTTAAATTTCATTATGGTGGTTACAAACATTCTCATGTTGAGGAATGATGGAGAACAAACGTTCTCCTTAAAATAATTGTGTGATGTGATAAACGGCGTATGGGTTCTGAATGACTCTCAGCTACTATCACGCCACTTTTCACCCCAATATCTGCTCAACTGACAGAGTTATGGTCATTTTATTAGTGTTGGCAAATTTTGAAGAGCTGTGGTGTCCACTTTTAAGTTGACCAACTCTAAAAAGTAATCGGTTGTAGAAGTGTGTCTAACGAGTACTTCCTGAACATGTTATACAGCTCCTTCACTTCCTGAGATGTTTTACTAACAGACAGACAGGGCTGACTCCAAAAGTCAGTGATTAGGATTTAAGCTGAGATGCTGAGTAACGCTTAACAAATGACTCTCAGCTACAAACACACAGAATGCCAGCACAATATTCCTAAAATTCACAGAATCGTTGTCGAGCTTGTGTTTTCTAAGGTCAGTTCGCTGTGGTGGCCATCTTGAATGGAGGCCACAGATGCTGTAACTTTTTTAAATCAGTTATGGAGCTTTATTCAATTAGGAATGGGGCCGATCCGATCCGGTATGGGTATCGGCCTCCGATACCAGCATAATTTACGTATCAGATTTTGATCCAACCTGCCAATATTTCCGATCCATGATGCACGTTGGATTCAAGCTATGGATTAGATTTCCTGAACGGAGGTGTGTCTCATGAATCCAGAGTAATAAGACCCGCCTCACATTCAGGAAATCCATTTCATAGTTTGCAGCCAGCTACAGTGTGAGGAGAAGACTGAGTAGCATCTTAGCTAGCAGCTCGCCAACTTTTCATTGTACCATGTCCGTTGTGTGGAAGTATTTTACACTCAACACCGCAAGATGTCTGCAGAGCCATAGCACCACATTAAACTGCGGTCGTTAGTTTTACGTTGGACATTTGAGCTCCGTGGCTTCAGCGGGACGCCACTCTCGCTGAACCGAAACACAGGCATCCCGATCCGGCCAGCCGCATCCCCGTCTTGTAGGAGGAGCAGGCTGAGAGCAGCTGCCGAAATCAGAGCGCTCACCCCGGATTGAACAAGAAAAACACACCGCTGAAGCCACGGAGCTCACTTCTCGGTAAACATTTGAGCTCTGTGGATTCAGCAGAGTGTTTTTCTTGTTCAATCCGGGGTGGGCGCTCTGATTTCGGCAGCTGCTCTCAGCCTGTCCCTCCTACGAGACGGGGACGAGGCTGGCCGGATAGGGATGCCTGTTTTTCGGTTCAGCGAGAGTGGCATCCCGCTGAAGCCACGGAGCTCAAATGTCCAACGTAAAACTAACTTCACCGCAGTCCAATACTATAGTTTACCCTCCAGGAGATATTTATCAGTACAACAGTAAACAATCGTAAAAAGCATATTAATAAAAAATTACAAGAAAACTGTATACCGTATTCGTCGGTCTATAACACACAGTTTTTTTTCTCATTTGAATGTCCTGCGTATTATACACCAAAGCATATTATTTATGGATTTTTCCCCCCATATTTTTAGACCTATTTTTGGATCTGATTCGCCGTTTTTCATTTTGGGCAAAAAATGGTGCAGTACCACTTTTGTCCGCTAGGGAGACACTTCCAGACGGTTTCTAGCTCATGTGATCGAAAAAAGCCTCCTCTGGTCGAACTGACTCTGTCGCTGCCCGCCCCCTGCTCTGGATGTAGCTGCATTTAGCTGTGAGGTTCGCTGTTTTTGTTAGCAAGATAACTCATAAACCACACCGCGGATTTTTAAATCCAGCTGATTTGAACATTTCGTGAGTTTGTTAAGCTCAGGAACCCTTGTGCTTTAATGTCAGCTAAGAAATATATTTTTTCTCGCAAAGAAATAATTGTTTTTACCGTGTTTTCTTGTGAAGTCTATCGGTGCTCGCTCGCTTCTGCGGCCGCCATTTTAAGCAGGGCAAACGAGGCGCTGACGCGTCGCGTAGCGGTGACGCATAATAGATGCGTATTAAACACTGAAGCGTATTATGTATGGTTTTTTCTGGTTTATTGGCAATAATTGTTCAAAGCGTATTATACACGGGAGCGTGTTAAAGACCGACGAATACGGTATGTATAAAAAAACCCAGAAACAGCTACATTATAAAACAACGTAAAATACTAGAAACAGGAACATGTCTGTGTTGATTTATGCCATGAACTTTGCAGATGTAAAGCTATTTAATATTTTATTTAATTAATTTATTCATTCATTAAAAAGAGAGAAAATAAAACAAATTCATCAAAAAGAAAACATTGAATGAAAAGAGTGCAGAAAGAAGAAAAAAATCTTATATCACCCCATTATTTAAAAAAATATATAAAATAACTTTAAACAAACAATCACTTAAATTAATCACTTGAATATCCACTTTAAAGCTAGGAATTAAAAAACGTGTTTTGTGTTAGCAGAATTTAATTGTAACTTTGAAACTTATCCAACATTAATAAAACTTACCTCAAGTTGCCTTTTTGGACATGCATGCATAAATGTGTACACATTGTAGTTGAGAGGAGATTATTACAGCCTCATATGAAATCAATGATAATGATGATATCGGAACTGGATCGGTATCGGCCGATACCCAGATTTAAGTATCGGGATCAGATCGGAAGTAATAAAATGTGGATCGGTGCATCCCTATATTCAATAGTTAGTTGCTGAAAGTTTCATTCAAATCAGTCAATTTGCTCAGGAGGTGCTAAAAGACAGAGCTGACGCATTAGTTAAAGACAAAGTTGAATGTGAAGCAATGTGTTAACACTCAGAATATGTGTTGGGGATTAGTCTCAGCTACTACTATGGTTAATTTTAGCTCAGTATTTGAAGAATTGAAACAGTTATGATAGTTGAGTTTTTAGGATCATGGGCTGCAGCAGCCACCCTGAAAAGAAGTAACTCCACAAGTTCACCCACTGTAGATGAACAGCTGATGATTCATGCATGCATTGTTAAAATGTATCCAGTGATTCACGAGATATTTTGGTAACAGACTGTCATGGTCTGTGTTCCTTTTTTGTTATCTTAGTTTATTCCTTCTTGTGGTTTTTATTTGACTTCTCGTTTCTTTGTGTCTTGGTTCAGACTCCTGTTTATGTCGCTCCTCACTCTCAGTCATCTTCACCAGGTCTTCAGTCAGTTATCACACCTGTTTCTAATTAGCTATCATCCCAGGTGCTGTCACTTTCCTCACTCTCTCAGCTCTATTTAAGCCATTTCTGATCACCAACCCAACAATAACTCGTGTGGTTTCCATACCAAATGACTTGGTCTTCCCTCCCGTGTCCTTCTCGTGCTCCTTGTTTTCTCTTCTTGTAAGGTTTTGCTGCTGTGTCAGCCTCTGCTACTGTTCATCTGAAAAATTGATGATTTTATTTTACTTCAAGGTGTCAGCCTGCATCTGAGTCCAGTATCACCGACTGTGATGCAGACACGAAAACACACAGACACACACGAAAATTGGGTATTACTGTAAACAGTTATAGATACAGTAGTACGAGTGAATATAAAATGTAAAGTTGCATAGCTAAGTGAATGAATGAATAAATAAAGATGTGTCATTAAAAAGAAAAGGTGAGGTTTAGAAACTAAAACATGCAGGGATGAAGATAACCATGTCAGGTGAATGCTGTCTAAATATTAAGTTCAAGTTCAAGGTTCTTTATTGTCATTTGCATACACTAAACACAAATACGTAATGTAAATATTATGGTGTATTAAGCAGCAACCCGAACATGTGTCTGTGGTGAGTAGATGCGCATGAATGAATACAGCAGCATGAGATCAGCAGCACAGATAAGTCACATATCACCAATAAAGTGTCATTACAGAGATTATCCTGGTTAGAGATTCATGAGTCTAACATCTTTAGGGTAGAAGCTGTTCCTCAGTCTAGTGATTCTACACTTAATGCTCCTCAACCTCCTGCCAGAAGGGAGAGGAGCAACAAGTGTGTGTGCTGGGTGAGTGGGGTCTTTCATGATGCAGGTGGCTCTCTTCCTGCATCTGGAGGTGTAAATGTCTGTGATAGTGGGGAGACTGACTCCAACATCTTCTGTGCAGCCTTCACCACTCTCTGCAGAGCTTTTCTTTCTGCAACTGTGCAGCCTCCATGCCACACGTTGATGCTGGAGCACAGGATGCTCTCCACTGCACACCTGTAGAAGGAGGTGAGAACTGGGCTGCTCAGACCAGCTCGTCTCAGCCGTCTGAGGAAGTAGAGTCTCTGATGACCTTTCTTGATCAGGCTGGTGGTGTTGTTGTTCAGCTGAGGTTATCATTCATATGTACACCCAAGTACTTGCAGCTGGAGACCACTTCCACCACAGATCCTCCTATGTTCGAGGGCGGGGTATTTGTCCACTACTAGGGTTGGGCATCGAGAATCGAGAATTGTTCGGAACCGGGACTAACTGTCCGGTTTTTCCGGAATCGTTCGAAATATAAATTTGCGATTCCTATGTTCGATGCTAGTTAGCCAACTGGAAGTAGCCGCTGCCGAAAACCAACGAAGAAGAATCCACCGGAAGTGTGCATCTGCGATCGAAAGCATACTAATTTAATAAAATGACCAGTCAGGTCAGTGCAGCACTTGCAATAATTTTCTATCATGCAAAGGAGGATGGAGAAGTAAAATAGTGTCCCGTCTTTGACGTACTCCACTTCTGTTGTGACTTGGAGCTACACAGTATAAATAAACTGAACTGAATTGAATTGACATGTCTTTTTTTAACCACGCCTACAAAAAGAATTGGAATCGAGAATCGAAAAGAATCGGAATCGAAACGAAGAATCGGAACCGGAATCGCTCAAATTCAAACGATGCCCAACCCTATCCACGACCATCTCCTTCATCTTCTTCACACTGATGTGAAGGTTGTTCTTCCTGCACCAGCTCTCAGGTGTTCCACCTCCTGCCTGTAGCTGGAATCATCATTGTGAATCGATGCATCCCACCACCGCTGTATCATCTGCAAACTTTACGATATGACAGCCTGGATGGGTCGGTGTGCAGTCATACGTGAGCAGAGTGAAAAGGAGAGGGCTCAGCACACAGCCCTGAGGGGAGCCAGTGCTGAGGGTTATGGTGGAGGAGGAGAAGCTGTGGATCATCACAGAGCTGATCAGCACACTTTCAGCACCTTCCCTGGATGTTGTCTGGCTTTGTGAGAATTAATCCTCCTGAAGGGCCTCCTTACTTCTGCTGAGGTCACACTGAGGAACTCCTCTGGTGATGAGGTGAGTCTGGTGCTGTGTGGTCTATTTGGGTCTTCAAAACGGGCATAGAAGCTACTAAGAGCATCAGGCAGTGATGGGTGCCTAGGGCATTGTGCATCTCTGCTATTATAGTCTGCTATGCACTTAGTGCTCTCCCACATGCTCCATGGGTCTTGTGAGGAGAAATTTCCCTGGATCATTGTGCATACGTGGCTTTGGCCCTTTTAATACCAGCAGCCAGCTCTTTCCTAGTCATCTCCAGTTCCTGTGAGTTGCCATACCTGAAGGTAGTATTCTGCTCTTTCAGCAGAGTACGGGCCTTTGCATTCAGCCAGGATTTCTGGTTCTGGTAGCACTTCACAGTCCTGGTGGTGGTGACATCATCAACACACTTGCTGATGTGTCCAAGGCAGTGCTTTAAGTGGAAAAAAACAAGTGCCGGTACCCTCCCTAATGTCATAATAATATGCATACCTGCAAACTCAGAAGGGATGAAAAAGGTGACAAACGTTGCGCCAACCCCCCCCCCGAAAGATTTTGTAATTTTTTAACATGCTTCAGGTAAAAGTCATTTACTAACCTAATTTAATGAGGACATAAATAGGAAAGATTGTGTCAACCAAAAAATTAACAACCAACAACAGCAGCAAGTCAAATACAGCAGAACATTTTGCTAACAATGCGCTGCTCCGAGTCAACAGATGCATTTAAAAACTTCTTCAGACAGGCTTTTGGTTAATTTTGTACATTGATTTTAGAGTTTGTTATGTTTAGGGATGTCCGATAATATCGGCCTATATTATCGGACCGATATTGGCATAAAAATGTAAAATCTCTACATATCGGTATCGGTTTCTCTTCCGATAACAAAAGCCCGATAAAATAACACCTGGGTTTGGCAACAACGCTTGGGGTCCAGAGACGTTTACCGGCGCTCGATTGGTGACAGTGGCTAGCCCACTCTTGCTAATGGTTTACACTCTTCAACGCTAAATGCTAAGCGGACCCAGAGACACCAAACCGAACCGACGGCCGGGAGCTCGCCTCGGTGTCCGCCTAGCAGCCTAAGATGTCGGATGGACACCCAGCTAACGTGGAGAAGCAGCTCCGACAGCCTTTTTTGGATGGATGGACTCGTTAGCACGGAGCTAATGAGTGCAGGTCTAATGGCGGCGGCTAACAACAGCTAACGCGGTCCACCAGAACCGAACCGACGCGCGGCGGCCGGGAGCTCGTCTCGATGTCCGCCTAGCAGCCTAAGATGTCGGATGGACACCGGCTAACGTGGAGAAGCAGCTCCGACAGCCTTTTTTGGATGGATGGACTCGTTAGCACGGAGCTAATGAGTGCAGGTCTAATGGCGGCGGCTAACAACAGCTCACGCGGTCAGCTTGTTTTGGATGAACGAACACCGCAGAGAAACGGCTTTCGGTAAGTTTATTAAAGTAAACTCCTTTTATGGCTTCAAATGTATGGACTTAACAAGCTAACAGTCCTTCCTCTAAACAGTTTGGACCGCGTTGGAGCAGCAGAATGTATGGAGCCCCGACGTGCTCGGACGTGCTAACAGAGTGACAAGCTTGATCAGCTCAAAGTAAGAAATTATATTTTTATTTATCTGTTTTGTACTGGACCTGTAAAGTACTGTTTTTTTTTTTATTATAGTTATGGCCAGTTAAATGGGCTCATCAATCTTTCAGCCTAATTCAACTGTGTCAAGGACTTTATTTTCTAATCTGAAAGGTCTGGACTGAAACTGTGTGCCTTTCTGTTTTTATTGCACACCACTTTGATATAGCATCTTTTTGATTTTGCTCATATGGAGCAGGGCTGATTGAGCCGAGTTTATAATTTCAATGACTGTATGGCCAAGTGATGGGCAGCCAAGGCTGTCCATATTTGTGCATTTTTGTTTCTTTTCTTTGCAGTTTCCCTCATTTCTCAAGTGTTGTTTGTACCTCATAGAAATGTGCAGTTTTTAAAATGTTATTGTTGCCAGCCACATTTTATTTAACAATGAAAAATTATAGTTGGCTGTACATTTTACTTGTTATTTTAGTTGACATTACATGTTCCAAGCACTTTTATAGCTACAATGTTTAATTTTATTTAAGTCAAATTTGTCCTAGCTATAGTGGGTATTGTCAGGATTATCTAAGGTAGAGCATGATCCAACCTATTGTTTAAGATTTAAAAAAAAAAAAAATATGGCAGTTTTTCCATAACTTCAGTTGAAATGGTTCTTATTTTCTACAGACTGTTTGCCTATGGAATGTATCCAGTGGGGCAACACAATAAAGCAGACAAAATGTCCCTGACAGGAGATATATAATTTCACCTTAATATCGGTTTGTAATATCGGTTAATATTGTAATCGGAAATTAAGTGTTAAACAATATCGGCATATCGAATATCGGCAAAAAAGTCAATATCGAGCATCCCTAGTTATGTTTTACCTTTTTGTATAGTACTTCTGTGATTTTATGATTTTATTTTCCTTTTGTAAAGCACTTTGTGACTCATGTCTGTGAAATGTGCTATATAAATAAAACTTACTTACTAACAGTAAAAACTCGTTTCTTAAATATGCTGGTGAAGATGTTTTGCCAGAAATTTTGAATAAAGTAGATGCCATTTCCTGCATTCTGGTGTATTTTAACAAGTTGTTAAACATCTATGTTTACCTACATGTAAACACTTGATTCAATAACTATTTTAGAGACATCTAACAAAATAAAGTCAGGTCCTGTGGACAGATTAAAAAATTGTTGAAATTATTATTGATCATGCATCAGGATATTTTAGAGACACCTCATTCAACTAGTTCATATAGACATCATCCTGTTTTTAAACTCACTCCTGTGGCTAAGATAATGAAATTAATGTGACAATTTATCACAGTGACTTTAGGGGTGCAATTGACTTTTATTTTGTTAATTTTTATTTAGTTTTATTGGTAACACAACATGCCATTTTACTAAACAATGGTTACACTCCACTGCATGTATAAAAATATTAACTTTACCCACATGTTGGAGGAGTTACTTCCGCCTCCCTCGCGCGCTCTGTCGCGCTGTTTGTTTTTTTACAGATTTAGCTGTCGTCTCCTCCCCCTGTCTATCCTGAGGTTGTGATTGGCCAAATGACGCGCTCCACCACAGATGTTTTATTGTCGACAGATGCATTGCTGTTTCTTGAAATCCAGTCAGGGGGAAATGATGCATTCTAATATGCCACGGGTCTTTCAAGTGGAGAAGATGAAAATAAGTTCCGGAACGCACCTTACGCTTAAAAAAAGTCCTGGTACTCTCAGGGTTAAATTTTAGAAGTGGAGGAACTGGGTTCCGGTGAGTTACGGCCCACTTAAAGCACTGGTCCAAGGACAGCAGATGTGTATTCCTTCAGATCCAGCTTTCCCTCATTTACAACAGCTTACCTGAAAATCTGCCAGTCTGTGTGTACAAAACCTGCAGCGGGGAGAGGTAGACAGTGGTCATAAAGATGGAGATGTTGTCAGAGAGGCTGAGGTTGGGCGGGGTTTGGCTTTGAATGCGTCTTGTATGTTGAAGTAAACACGGTCGAGTGTGTTATTTCCCCATGTTGGTATGGTTACATGCTGATAAAATAAATAATGCTGATAAAATATATCTGTAAAATATCAGACAAAACTAAACAAGATGTGAAAATTTTCTGCTTTTTTCCAATGCCATCAAAAATTATTGCATTCTATTCAGTTTGCAGTTATGATGAAAAAGCAGACAGCATTTGTCTGCTCTTTGATCACCCTAACAGCCTTCAGTGTCTTCAGAGAAGGCCCAAAATTTCATCACACATGAAATGTTACACTTACAATATTAAATCAATAAGTATTTTACACAAAAATAAACATATTTAATATAGTTTTTAAATATTTTACCAATTTCTCTTATTTTCTGTAATTTTTTTTGCAGTTGAGTAAGATTATTTTTTCGATTCATGAAAATCCAGTTATCCAATCAGATTTTTAAAAATGTTTGTCTCCAGGCTTAAACATGTGTTTGAAGCTTCTTTCTCACTGGTCAGGACTTCACCATCAGGAGAGAAGTCTGAGCTCAGTCAGTCTCTGCAGAATTATTAATTAACCTTTATTTAATCAGGCAAATCTCATTGAGATCACAGATCTCTTTTGCAAGGGAGTTCTGGGCCTGAAGGCAGCCCACCATGCATGTTTTGGACTATGAAAGGAAACCGGAGTACCTGGAGAAAACCCATGTACGTACAAGAAGAACATGCAAACTCCACACAGAAAGACCCCAGATCCAACTGGGGATTGAACCCAGGACCTTCTTGCTGTGAGGCAACAGTGCCAACCACTGAGCCGTCATGTTGCCAAAGAAGGAATTTGTCTACTAACTGACAGGAAAATTAACCAATCACAATGTTGATGTGGAGTGGGTGGCACCAAAACACTGGACCCTGAGCCTTCATGAAGGCCCTACAGGTGATTTTTGACCACATGAAGATTTGTGATGGTTGAAACCAGTAAAATCAAAAATCCACACAGAAATTATATTTCCTCGAAAAAAATGTAGATTAAATATCACATTTATGTGTACTGTATGTTGATAATTTTCATTATTAAAGTTGTGTTTTGGTTTCATTCAGTGGTAGAATTTTACAGAAACAGCATATTTTGTGGGTTACTGTACTGTTAAATTTTAGTGTGACTTATTTAAATTACATGTTAAAGATAAGGGTCTGTGCAAGCAGCAGGGCCTTCTGGGCAATTTTGGGACAGATATTGGGTGGACTTTTTAGGTTCTGTGTCACTGTAGGTTCTGTTTAGTGTTGGGTTGTTGTTTATGTTCAGGTTCTTGTTAGTGACTGTACAAAACAACATCATGAGTCAGATGTTGGAACTGATGGATAAACTGAGGAGAAGCACTTCCTGTCTGCAAGTCACAGATTTGTGAAACGGAAATGAATATGCTGTAGTTGCATTGCGACTCCGTGTCTTGACATCAACGTTCAATAAGATGTTACAATGTAAGATCCTAACTTAAGGCTGGGCGGCACAGTCGGTAGAGCTGTTACCTCTCAGCGAGAAGGTTGCCGGATCAAATCTTGGCCGAGGACCTTTCTAGGTGGAGTTTGTATGCTTTCTCTGTGTATGTGCGGGTTTTCTGCCGGGTTACTCCTCTGACAGACCAAAAACATGCATGTTAGACTGATTTGTAACTCTAAATTGTCCCTAGGTATGAGTGACAGAGTGAATGGTTGTTTGTCTCGTTTGTCTCTAAGTGTCCCTGTGATGGACTGGAGACCTGTCCAGGGTGTCCTCCGCCTCTCACACAGTGAAGTGACTACTGGATATGAGCACCACTGACCTCTGCAATCCAAGAAGGAAAAAGTGGGTAAAGATAATTGATGAATGGATGAATTTTAAGGCCTTGTTTCTGTAGTCAAGGTTCCCCGTTGTTTTTGACTGATCTGATATCTTGTATTTAATTTTTAAAAAGTACTTGGGTGATATAAAATAGGAGTCCTGCTTCTCATCTCATCTGCAAAATTGTTTATTTTGGATGTAAAGAGCAAAAACTCACTTGTAATGTTCTCAAGTAAACATTTAGTAGTAAAACGCTGTACCATGCATGCTGCAGAATCAGATGCTCCATGACTGACAGTGGTTAACTGTTGCTGGTTTATCCCAAAGTAGGACGTCATTACCGGGTGCACGAAGCTCATATGTCAGGGTCAGTACAAGCAAAATCAAACTATTTAGAAACTAATGTTTTTACCACGGGTAGAGTTGAATGATAAAAAAAAAAAACTCCATGTCGATCACAGAGACACATGAATGTTTGAGTGAACACAAGGCCTCATTTTCTGAAAGGTTCTGAAGGGTCTGGTGGGCCAGAGGGTCTTGACAAAACTGCAGACTGGAATTTTAGAAAAATAGTCCAAAAACACAATTTTAGACATACTAATGAGAGGTAAATGACTGTCACAAAGTCATTGGGACTTCCAGGAGTTAAGTTCTTCCTTTGCTGAAGGGAGGTGACCCCACCTCACTGAACAATTATCGACCGATCTCTAAACTCTGCATCTTAGCCAAGGTTCTAGAAAAACTGATAAACTCTCAGATCAAAAATTATCTGGACTCATTTAACATCTTACCTCTCCATCAATCTGGTTTCAGGAAAAAACACAGCACAACAACTGCTTCTCTGAAGGTTCTGAATGATGTTGTTGAAGCATTGGATGCTAAGGACTATTGTGCTGCACTTTTCTTAGACCTGTCTAAAGCTTTTGACACTGTGGATCATAACATCCTGTGTCATAAGCTCTCAGAAATCGGTTTCTCTGATCACACCATCGGTTGGTTTTCTAACTATCTTTCCAATCGGAGGCAATGTGTTCAACATAACGGTACTTCTTCCAGCTATTTAACAGTTAAAAATGGTGTACCACAAGGCTCAGTTTTAGGACCCACTCTCTTTACAATCTACATAGCTAATGTAGGTCACTGCATCCCTGATGCATCCTTACATTTCTATGCTGATGATACAGTTGTTTACTGCCGAGCTAAAACAGTTGCTAAGGCTTTCCAGTTACTGCAATCCGCTTTTGACATCATCCAGTCAGATTTGTTCCGTCTCAAACTTGTCCTAAATGCTGATAAAACAAAAGGGATGTTTTTTTCAAATAGGAAGGCGGTTCCAGCAGATCCTCCTCTGATTTTATCTTCAAATGGTGTCCCTATTGAGTTTGTTGATTCCTATAAATATCTGGGTATCCTGATCGATTCACATCTCTCTTTTAAACTCCACGTGGAAAACCTAGTGAAGAAATTGAAAGTTAAACTGGGTTTCTTTTTCAGAAACAGATCATGTCTAACACTGAATGTTAGGAAACGCCTTGTATCTGTGACTTTCCTTCCCTCCATTGATTACGGTGACATTCTCTACATGAATGCTCCTACAAGCACCCTGCGGATGTTGGATGTTGTCTATCATGGTGCACTAAGATTCATAACTGGTTGTGATTATCGTACCCACCACTGCACCCTGTATTCACTGGTTAACTGGACATCATTAACCTCACGCAGACTCTTCCACTGGTACATTTTCATCTTTAAATCACTTCTTGGTCTGCTGCCCTCATACATCTCCTCCTACATGTCTTTGCGTGAGTGCAGCTACAGTGTGCGCTCTCAGGACATGATTACCTGCAGTGTTCCATCAGTGAGGACTGAACTTGGAAAAAGGGCCTTCTCCTACTCTGCTCCTGCTTCATGGAATATCTTACAAAAAGATCTGAAGCTCTCGACCTTGACTTCTCTAAATGGTTTTCAGAATCTGTTGGAATCCTGGCAAAAACCAATGCAGATTTGTTCCTGTCTTTGATTTTATACGTCTACCTTATAATGTTTTGCTAGTTTTTTGATACTTTGTTAAAAAAAAAAAAACTTTCTTTTGTTTTTTTCTCTCTTTTGTTTTCTATTGTTTATTGTTTGTTTGTTTATTGTTTATTGTTTAAGGAAATTCTACCACTGCTGTTCATTGTTCTTTAGTTTTAGCAGGTCGCTTTCGTAAATGAGCCCATGAGGTTCAAAAGATTTACCTGACTAAATAAAGGTTGAATGAATGAAAAAAGTAATCACAGAGACAATGTCTTGTCTTGTCTTTAAATGGTTTCTGAAAGTGTCTCATGCATTTGGAAATGCAAGAAGCCATTGGTGGGTGCTGCAGCACTCCCCACACCCCTACTTTCTACTTTAACTGGTCCAACAAGACCATGGGAGACTGCAATGAAGTGAAGATTCAGTGCAATCTACTGCACTCCTTAAATAGAGGACTTTTACTAATTTGCTTTTATAATGTATGAGAATTTTTTTGTACAGTGCCCTGACACAACTTCTGCTGTGTCTTGGCTCTATAGAAATAAACTGAATTATTGAAACATATTCAACCAAAATCTGCACAATATTTTCTCAAATCAATGGTTATTTTGTCCTTAAAATGAAAATTTGTGACCGTATGCTAACTAGCATCTGAATTTGTGTACCTACAAAAACAGGCAAATAAAGTTGATGACCATGAAAGTCACATTTGGGAACAAGAAGTCAGACAGTTTTGATGTGTTAGGACGTATTTATGTATTCACTGAGATATTTAATACCAAAGGCAGACATGGCAGAAAAGCATTTGAGTCCCAACCTTGCTTGTATCAAGTCAAGTCTTGAGTCAGGGGAAAAACTTGTGTTCGACACGACAGACAAGAAAAGACAAGAATCTATCCCTGGCCTATCCCTCGCCTGGCTAATCTACTAGACAACAGCATTAATTATGACTCAAGGTATACTATTCAGAACATTACTGTAGAGTTGAAAAAAGTCGAGAAGATGTTTTGTAAAAGTTCCACCATCTTGCTTCTTCCCAGATCTTTATTCTTTGACGGATGTGTGACTCGTTCTTTCGGTTTGAGCAGCAGATACTTGAATATTTCCTTCTAAACATCTTCTCTGAGACTTTATGCTTGTCCACTTTGACCATATTAGTCAACAATCAGACTCATACCGATCAGTCATGATGTGACTCAAGCTTTAACATCTACATTTGGCGGATTCAGTCAAGTATGTTATTGTCATGGAGTGACACAATTCACAATTGCATATTGCCAGTAATATTTGTGGAAAAGTACTTGAATAAACTCTTTCATAATATTCTTCAAGATAATTGTTTTTGTGTTCTATTTCTTAGTTTTTAATAAGTATCTTAAGCTTTTATTTCATCTGATCTGTACAGATAAAGTGAACAGAGATTGTGAAGCAGAACAAACATGACAACAAAGAGACATTTGTCTTAGGCTAGGGTATGGCATGCCTGCCTAGTAACAGTACTCCAACACCTGACCTGTAAATACTAATATGGGATGTCTCCCAGGGACGGATTAGTAACAGGACCACCAGGGCGAGTGTGTTGGCCCTGACAGAGGTTATTAATAACCTTTCTTTGGCTGACATTGTCAGCAGGATTAAAATAATAGACTGTGTCTGCAGCACATGTAAGCAGCCAAATGTGACTGTGGTGTAGAAAAAGGAAATAGTACAAATGAGTCTTTTTTTTGACAGTTTACACAACTTGAAGAGTAGGAGGATACTTCAGACCCTTTTGTTTAATACCTCAGTTTAAATTAATCCAAATCATGATGAACACTATGATCACTTTAAGTTAGATAATGGACCACGGACTCATGTTCGGGCTGCTGTTGTTACGCTGTATTGTTTTGCATTATTAGTGTTATACCGTATCTTATCTTTTGGTGTGCCGTTTGGCGTTTGTTTGGCATATATCTTAGTGGATACCTTAGATCCTTATATACGGTTTATTTTTACAATTAAATTTTTTGCTATTGTTGGGTGTAACTCAGATTGTGTACATAGTGTAACGACCCTGTGTTTGGTTCTGCTTTGGGTCCAAGTATTTCTGTGTATTTGTTCAGTTATACATGTACATGTACTGTGTTCTGTTGAGCTGTTGTGATTCTGTTGTCCCCCGCCCTCATGTGTTGGACTGGTCGTGGGGGCAGGAGAGGGGTAGGAGCAGGGAGGAGGGACCGGGAAAAGAGAGACGAAGAAGAAGCGTCTCTGTGTGTGTGTTGTTGTTAGCAGGCAGCTAGCAGTGTGTTCGCTCGCGTGTGTACCGCGTTTTCTGTTAAGGCGTGAGCTGCAGCCTCGGTAATAGCAGCTCGTCCCTGTTTCTGAATAAACCCCGTTTGGCTGCAGTTTTGGCGTCATTACATTGGTGTCAGAAGTAAACCAACGCTACCGAGCTGAGTGAGTACTACTGGCTCGTCGCCTCCACCCGCGACAGCATTATGGACGGAGCGTTCTCCCGAGTGAAGCTTAAAGCGGAGGGAGAAGAGAAAGAGGAGGCCCGGAGAGAGGAGTTCGCTAAAATATCGCAGGTGATGGCTGCTCTGCACAGCTCTGCAGCGAGCATGGCTGCCGAAGTAGAACTGAGTACCGGCGGGGGGGCGGGTCCGTCAACGCCATTTTCTCCAAGCGCGCCAAAAGCCTCACATGGCGGCAGCCATGACAGTTACGTCGTCCAAAACGTCACCGTCCCGTTGAAGACGCCCAAGTACTCCGGTAGGTCCAGCTGGGAGGCCTTCCATGCACAGTTTGAGCTGCTGGCTCATGCAGGGAGGTGGACAGCAGAGCATAAAGCCCTGCAGCTGGCTCTCTGTCTACAAGATGATGCACTGGACTGCCTGTTGTTGTTAAACTCAGAGGACAGAAAAGACTATGATGCACTAGTTGGAGCTTTAAAGAGGCGGTTTGGACAATGTGTGCAACCAGACATTTTTAAAAATAAACTCTGCAACAGGAGCAGGTTGCCGGGTGAACCCCTGCGTGTTTTGGCTAATGACATTGAGAGCCTCACACGCAGAGCCTATTCACACATGCAGTCAGGGGTTCAGGATGAACTAGCAAAAGATCAGTTCATCAGAGCCCTGGCACCACCGGAGCTGCGTGTGCAGGTTCAGCTGATGCACCCCCGATCCCTGCAAGACGCATTGGACTTAGCAGTGGAGAGAGAGTGTTTGCTGGGAGTAGCAGCGGGAAACGACCTGAGAGGACAACCACCGACATGCAGATCTACGGAGGGGGAAGAGCTGAACCAGGAGAAACCTGCTTGGGTCTCTGAGCTGAAAGAAATGGTCCGAGCAGTGGCGCTACAGTTGACGCGGGACTCCTCCGCACTCCCAGCTGTTTGTTGGGGCTGTGGCCAACCGGGACACCTCCTGAGGCGGTGTCCTAAAACAGTCAAGATGCAGGGAAACGACACGGGGTCTGCGGGAGGGAGGAATCGCAGATCCCTACTGTAACCTCCACACCTCCATCACCAGTGGGCGGGGGCCGACAGCTCGAACAGGGGGCCCGAGCCCAGAATTCCTTTGAAACGGACTCAGCCCCAGACCAAGCAACCAGGGTTGTGGTGGTTGGACGCACATGTGTTGGGGACTTTTGTTATGTCCCAGTCTCTGTGGAAGGGATCCCATGCACGGCCCTGATTGACACTGGCTCCACGGTAACGCTAGTGAGGCCTGATGTGGTACCAGACTGGACTCGGATCCAACCCACCACAGTGCAGCTGCGCACAGTCACTGGGGACATGGCACCTATGAAGGGGAGGGGGACAATGACTGTTAATGTGGGTGGCCGATCTATCACCCACCCTGTGTGGGTAGCAGATGTGCAGGACATGTGCATATTGGGGCTGGACTTTTTAAGGGCTGCGGGGTGCCAGTTGGATTTAGGTGTGGGGACATGGAGTTTTAAGGAGGGCCCTCTCATTCCACTGTTACCCACAGCTCCTGATCACGCTCTTATGGGTCCTGTGGCCCGCTACACGGAACCTCAGGTCGCAGCTGTCAAGCACACCTCCCCTCAGCCCAGCCAGATTGCTGCCACCATGGCCCCCGCACCTGCGAGTCCTATGCCCCCAGTGTGGGTGCCCCAGAAGAACCGAGACTATGTGTGGACTGAACAGTGCCAGGGAGCGTCTGGCCGTCTGCGGCAAACTCTGACTGAGTCCCCAGTCCTCGCTCCTGCAGACCCCTCCCTCCCTTTCATCCTCGAGATGGATGCTAATGGCGTGGGGGCCCGATCCCAGCAGAGTGACTCGGTAATCTGCAGAGGGTTGCAGGTGGTCGGCACAGACAGCTGGAGGCACCAACAGGAACAGGACCCCGATATCCAGCCTGTGTTGCAGTGGGTGGAGAGACAACTGAAGCCACCGTGGGAGGAGGTTTCTGGGCTCTCGCGGGCAACTAAAAGGTTGTGGTCCAAGTTTGAGGCTCTGCGTCTGGAAGACGGGGTGCTACAGAGGTCATGGAAGGACCCCTCCACGGGTGAGGAGCGGTGGCAGACTGTAGTCCCAAAAGGCCTGAAAGACGTAGTCCTGCAGGGCGTGCATGGAGCGTCTGGGTCTGGACATTTTGGCGTTACAAAGACTCTACGCCGCCTCCGACAGGGGTTTTACTGGGGCCAGTACAGGAGGGATGTGGAGAACTTCTGCCGCCGTTGTGACTTCTGTACAGCACGGAAGGGGTCGACAGGTCGGTCTCACACCCGCCTACAACAGTTTGTTTTAGGAGCCCCGATGGAGCGAGTGGCCGTGGACATCATGGGCCCCCTACCATGCTCAGACAGGTTAGAGACAGCCCATATTGCCCTGAGGCAACAGGAGCAAGCGGGCATGCGCCAGAAACTGAACTATGATGCAAGAGCGATGGGCCGACACTTTACTCCAGGAGAGCTGGTCTGGGTGCACAACCCTCGTAGGAAGAAGGGACGGTGCCCGAGACTGGTCAGTCAGTGGGTGGGTCCCTGCAGAGTGTTGGAGCGCCTGGGGGAGGTGGTCTACAGAGTGCAGATGCCCCAAAACAGGAGAAGAGTAGCTCTACACAGGGACAGGTTGGCCCCCTATGCACCGCAGCCCCCAGAAGGCCAATGGTCGGGGTCTCGGGTGTGTCCGCCAACGTCCCCAGAAGTTTTATCACTGCCGTCGAATGAGGTCCCAGCCGCAGAGTCGGGAGCGCTCTGCTGGGAGCTCGCCCACGACAAGACGAGGAGGGCTCCAAGACGGTTCGATGACTTTGTTTGTCCCCTCGTGGGCGAGGGACTCAGTAGTGGGGGGGTAGTGTAACGACCCTGTGTTTGGTTCTGCTTTGGGTCCAAGTATTTCTGTGTATTTGTTCAGTTATACATGTACTGTGTTCTGTTGAGCTGTTGTGATTCTGTTGTCCCCCGCCCTCATGTGTTGGACTGGTCGTGGGGGCAGGAGAGGGGTAGGAGCAGGGAGGAGGGACCGGGAAAAGAGAGACGAAGAAGAAGCGTCTCTGTGTGTGTGTTGTTGTTAGCAGGCAGCTAGCAGTGTGTTCGCTCGCGTGTGTACCGCGTTTTCTGTTAAGGCGTGAGCTGCAGCCTCGGTAATAGCAGCTCGTCCCTGTTTCTGAATAAACCCCGTTTGGCTGCAGTGTTGGCGTCATTACAATAATTTCGTTCCACCCCATTCGTACCACGTAATGAGAATGACAATAAAATTTACTTGACTTGACTTGATAAAAATCAGTCAATGTGTACTAAAAAAACTCATGTCACATGCTTAATGCCACTATTTTAACAAAACAGACATTTCTAATTGTAGGTTAAGTCACACTAAAGTTGTCCAAATTTATATTAGTGATAGAGAAAAAAATATAGCTTCAACTAAAGGAAATAATGAATTAAGAAACATATTTTAGTTATAAGAAACATACAAACATAATAACAAGAGATTAGATTAAGAGATTTTGCAAGACAAACAAAACATTAATGAAGAAAAATCCAAATTGGATATGGATTTGGAAATGGAAAATGGATTTTTCTACCTGGATTACTAAGCATAAATCAGGATGTCTTGAACCACTTTAGCCACGACTGCCTCAATCAAACGAGTTGTCGGGGGAGAGGGCGGACTACAGAAACCATCTGAGCACCATCATACTGGTTGACCCACTATGAGAAGGTGTGAGAAGACTGAGTTAGTTTGCAGTTCCTCAGACTGATGAAGTCTTTTGGATGAAAGATGAAACTTTTCAACAAAAGGACCCCATCCAGAGGACCTGACTTTGTTGATGTTTCTAACTGGATTATTGAGCATGAATCAGGATTACTTTGTGTTGGATTTTGAATGAAACTTCTGTAAGTCATTGGTAGCTGAAAGAAAATGTGGTTATCAAATCATTTTCAGAGAAAACTTGCTTATTGAAGATCAGAAGACTTAACAGAATCAGTATTACAAATTAACCATTTGAGTGGATGAGAAAGAGAGGGGGGTGGGGGGACCCTGGGAAGTCTCATGGCCTTTGGGGATACTGTTAGACCATGTTTTGTCCTGAGAGTAAGGGAGTTTAACCAGGGGTCATTTCTTTTATGTCCTAACTAAATAATTTAGATGGACTTCAGGGACATAAGGAATGGTGGGCTTGGTTCATCTATGTCTGACAATTTTACTTACTGGAGTGGCTCCACTCATGTGGTTGGTCTTGTGTGGACTTCAAATTTCAAACTTTAACCCATTGATTAGTTGTTGCAGGCCCTGGAAGGACTTGTTTCCACCTAGCCTCTCTCCCCTTGCCTCGGCCTCTCTCTGCCGGAGCTCTCCCTCTGGGACCAACCTTCGTCGACCGCCCAGCACGGTGTCTCCTCATCGGCCAGCTCCCACTCCTGTCTTCCCCCTCTCTCTTGGAGCTCTCTCACCTCCAGGCAGGAGCTCATACGCCACCCACCCCACATGTTGTCACCTCCTCAGCAGGTTCTCAATCCTCTCTGCCTCATCTGTCCTGGACCTAACTCACCTCTAGGCAGGAGCTTGGAGGGCCATATGCCCAGCACGGCATGTCCTTCATGGCCAGCTCTCACTACTCTCCTCTAACCCAGCACTCTTGAAATACAAGTTTCAGCTGCTACTATTCATATCACCGCTGTAGTGAAGTGGTAGAGTACCAGGTTTGCATCACATATTATTCGGGTTTGATCCCATGCTATGGAAGTACATAATATTACTTATCCTTTTTCCCTGTGGCTTTTCACACATTGAAATAACAAATTAGGTGTGTGTTAAGTTTGGGAATGTATGTATACATCTGGGGCCTCATGTATCAACCGTGCGTGCGCACAAAAACATTGCGCACGTCACTTTCCACGCAAAACCCCGTATGTATCAAAACTGAACTGAACGTGAATATATGCGCATCCAGGTACATATCCACGCAAGCTCCCGAGCAGGCGTACGCACGTTTCTGTGGTTCTTGTTCCTTTGGCGACACTTACAGGTGTTTCAGAGAAACTGAAGCCCCACAGTCTGTGGTTGACTTTAAGAGCGGCTTGAAGACCTTTCTTTTCAACCGAGCATACTTTACTCCTCATGATTCTACTTTTGATCTTAGCTGATACTGTTGTTGATTTTAATTGTTTTATTATTTGTCTTATTGACATTCAAATATGTTGCACCTTGTAGCACTTTGAGATTTCCATTAATGAAAAGTGCGTTATAAATTGAATTCATTATTATTATTATTATTATTATTATTATTATTATTATTAACTGTTCATGATGTGAAAATGATTAATATTCCCTCCAAACACACGATTAACAAGTATTACATCCACATGACGCAGTGAAATAAAGGACGCGCAAAGTTGTGCCAAAAATAAATTTAACAGGAACGGATTCATTCAGCCTTACTGGAGAATAAATAGTGTAACACGCAGAGCATTTATTTAGAAACAGATATAATTTTCTGATCTAGGATATGGCTTATCAGCCGTTTTCAGAAATAATCATTTTTCAGTTTGGCACTGCTGCGCTCTGGGGAGCCGTGCATCACGCGTGCATACAGAAGCAGCGGTCAAACTGTTCCACAGAGGGAGCTGCAGGTCGATCGGGACTGTGCAGTCCAGTCCACACAAAGCCGGATCATGTCCAATGGAATGGTCTCATCCATATGATTCCAAAGGCTGAGTGGTCGCGCTTGGAGCGCGCCGCGCGCACCCTCACCGGTGTCGACACGGCAGCTGGAGGTGTTTCATTATCTGCGTTTATTGTAGATTTCTCCAAAATGACACGTGAAAGTACACCTTATATAACTTGTAGGAGAGTAAAAGCTTCACAGACAGACTGCGCACAGGGCTGCGGACTGATGTCATGAAATGTCTCCACCAAGACGCACAGACTCGTTTCTTCACATCATCTACATAAACAAAGATCTATGTTCTAGCAAACATCCAAGTAAGTTCCTCTGTGTTTACAGTAATAATGGTAATAAACTCGTGCGCAAAGTTAATATTTCCACACAGAATGAATGAATGAGC
>JBBPBX010006991.1:0-45486 GCA_038048925.1 Garcialebias charrua | reverse complement strand
TTTCAACAGGGAAAGCATTCTGATCCCTCCCCCTCAGAGCCATATATGGCTCTGCTCCCCCTTGCTCTGCTGAAATTCAAATTAAAGCTGTTTTTATTGGCCGATTCAAATTCAAGCTCTGTTTTTATTGGCTGATTCAAATTCAAGCTCTGTTTTTATTGGCTGGTTAACGGCGGGTCACTCTGTGTTTTTAGTGTTTTTATAAATGCTGATAGAGAAGCAAGGGGACTATAGTTTTTTTCAGAGATTACTTTGTCTAACATCAGTCTGTCAGTAGATAGTGACAGAGTGAAGAAATATGTTAAAAAATATATTGTTAGAAAAGTTACAGACTGCACTACAAAGTTACATAGTATAGCTTTAAAATATACACATGTTAAAATATACTTAAAATAAAAGTTCATCAATTAATTTAACAACTACGAATAATACCGGTAACCTGCATTTAGCTTTGATTGTAAACTTTTTTTTATTATAGAGCGCATAACCAAATCCAATCCAATCCATATGGTATCAGTGAATGGCATTTTTAGGTGATTGTATCAGAATCTGCATCATAAACCATGAACGGAGCATGGAACATTACAGTAATTTGTTCATAAAACGATAAAAACATTAGGAATGTATGTGGGAGATGAAAAGATGAGCCACAATAGGAAAATTCAGTAACTTGGGGATGGAGAGCTGAGCTAAAACGTGAGCAGGTACCTGCTTTGTTGTCATCTTCAGTCATCAGCTGCTTGATCTTCTGTCTGTTCCGCAGAGCTTCAATGAGACGAGGCAGGGTGACGTCATCATTTGGGTCAGTCAGCTCAGAGGAGGGTAGAGGGGTAGCATCAGGTTTCTTATAACAGAGGAGGCCCCATCTAAAGAAACGGAGCGAAAATCTGCAATTTAATACCGCCCAAAAGGTTTTTATATTTATTCAATTCCTTTGTAAATCCTTTAATAAGATTTTCTTTCCTTACATTGCCTTTTTTAAAACATTTATTGGATGATATTTCTGTACTTTGATAGTTTTTATGGTTGACTTTTTTTTTTACCTTTGTCTAATGGGCCACCACGCTCCTCTAACTTGCATGATCTGTGAAGGCCTGGTTTCTATAGCGACGGCCTGGTTTCTATAGCGACGGCCTGGTTTCTATAGCGACGGCCTGGTTTCTATAGCGACGGCCTGGAGTAAAGCCACAAATGGGTTTGTCCATGGGACGAGCAACTTCCACCTCCTGGGTCATCTCTGCAAACCGCATCACCAGCTGCACAAACAGAGCACGTCTTGCTTATTTGACGAAACAAATACATTTTGTCTGTATAATAAGGACTCAGTGATCATGTTGGAGCAACTTACCATTGTCTCCTCATAGTCATCTGCCTTTGGATTGACACAAACGACCATCCTGTCCTTTCCTTCCCCATCAAAGTAGTTTTTAAACAGATGGGTTACTTTTGAGTCTCTGTAGGGGACCATCTATAAACAGAAATCTAACATGAACTACACATGCCTGCCTGGGAGGAGTCGACGAGGGACACGCCCCCAGAAACCATCTTGGCTACAGCAAACTGGTTGGTCCACATAAGTTGCTTACTTGGTGGGTTAACTTCAGTGTGCTTTGGACTACTCTGACTGAGGAAGCCCTCTGGAGTGAGGGTGAAACGTTTCTGCTAAAAAGAAACTGTCCAGATGAACTGATTGAGAATGAGCGGATTTGATACCTGGACTATTGAGAATTAACTTTCTTGTCTTGAACCACTTTGGACATGTCTGCCTGCCTGGGAGGAGTCGACGAGGGACACGCCCCCAGAAACCATCTTGGCTACAGCAAACTGGTTGGTCCACATAAGTTGCTTACTTGGTGGGTTAACTTCAGTGTGCTTTGGACTACTCTGACTGAGGAAGCCCTCTGGAGTGAGGGTGAAACGTTTCTGCTAAAAAGAAACTGTCCAGATGAACTGATTGAGAATGAGCGGATTTGATACCTGGACTATTGAGAATTAACTTTCTTGTCTTGAACCACTTTGGACATGTCTGCCTGCCTGGGAGGAGTCGACGAGGGACACGCCCCCAGAAACCATCTTGGCTACAGCAAACTGGTTGGTCCACATAAGTTGCTTACTTGGTGGGTTAACTTCAGTGTGCTTTGGACTACTCTGACTGAGGAAGCCCTCTGGAGTGAGGGTGAAACGTTTCTGCTAAAAAGAAACTGTCCAGATGAACTGATTGAGAATGAGCGGATTTGATACCTGGACTATTGAGAATTAACTTTCTTGTCATGAACTACACAGTTTATCTGAACGTAAGTGGTGTTCATCTTTAGGCTGAAAACAAACCTTGTTTGTGCCACACGTCTGGTTTTCTCTGAGTATTTCGATGCAGGTCCGCAGATTCAGCAACGACTGATTAATGTTACCTGTAAAGTAAAATTATATTAGGTTAAGTGAAACAAAGGTTGAGAGTAAAATCAGATCCTGCTGTTGGATAACAAACCTGCTTCACGTATCCGTGTGCCCTTTCCCCCGGTCCTGCCAATGCGCTCACTCCCTGCCAAGTCCACCAGGCACAGCTGACTAACTGTAACCTGGTTCTTATCCTGACGAATCAAAAAGTGACAAAACTGAATTGTGAAAACTGTAATTCATCTCAGTTGGTACTACGACTGTGGTTCCAGCTGACCTGGAGAATGTTGTCACCATCAAGAGGAGCCTGAGCCAGCTTGATGATGAACACGCTGTGTGAGCGACTCGACTCCCTGTTTAACCGAGTGTTTGCAACCTTCCTCTTCTTTTGACCTGGAGAGAGATAAAAATATATCACCACAAAAAAACATTTAAAAAAAGAAACAGCATAATAATTCATTCTACAATTTCAACTCTTCCAATTTATGGCATCAAGCTGATCCTTTCGCATACCATCAAGGGGTATCATTCTCCCCTCAGGACGGAGGTTGAGGAGCATCAAGTGTAGAACCACTAGACTGAGGAACAGCTTCTACCCTGAGGCTGTTAGACTCATGAATAAATAAAAATAAAATAAAAAATAAACACTGCAAAATATCACATCATACTGATGCTGATCTGTTTTCTTGTTGCTGTGTTCATCTGTGACCATCTGCTCATACAAACTCATGTTCGTGCTGCTGTTTATTCCCACTATATTAAGCTTAGTGTATTACTAGTTGATGCTTTTCTTAGTTAGTTCTAGATGTTATTACTGTTTTTCTCTTTCATTTGTTGTTGGGTGTAACTGGGACCTCGTGTACATAATCTCGTTTTCATCTCATGTACCACATGCGGTGCAAATGACAATAAAGACTCTCTGACTCTGACTCTCATATCACTTCTTATCTATCATTTTTGTGTGCAATCAAAAGATGTAGAAATAAATTGTATTGTAATGTTTCCCCAAATGGATCAATAACGTACAGTATCCATGCATTCAGTTAATTACCGTGTCATCAGGGTCAGACAACACTTGAACAGAGATGGGTGGAGCAACAAGTGTCTGTACAGCTGGTGTTGAGTGGATGGAAGCAACGCTGAGATCCGATCGCCACATCTTTCAACTGTTTCACAACTGCTGGAAGCTCTGTAAAAGAAAAAAACAAACAAGGGCAAAAGAACAAAAATTGTGAGTCACTATAGTTTTTTGATACCATTCAAAATTTACATTAGTCATTTGTGCAATGAAGAGCTGAGATATAAATAAGGAGGAACAGGAAATAGGAGTCTGATCTAATGAATAAATATAACATTCAAACAAGGCGTTCTCCATTTCCACATTTGGTTTTAAAAATAAATGTCTCATCACTTGCTTCACTCAAACTACTTGCTAGAAATTACCTCTCAAGGAATCTAATATCAGTTTCCCTTCAGCCTGTTTTCTGCCTGAAGCAGCCACAAAAACAGTAATGTTGCAGAAATACGTATTTCAAGTAAATTAGTATTTCAGCCTGGCTGCGGTTATTGTTCTGCTGGCTAGTAGCGCATGTGTGTTCACAGACATGCGACACAAACATGCTTGCGTGGATGCGGGGCCTTGTCTCTTTGAAAAAACATCCAGAAACTTGAAGCAAGCCCAAAAAAAAAAAAAACTCGTAGCATATATGGGTTATTTAAACGCTAGAATAACATATTCTAACGTGCAGTGTTTTACTTGCCTCAACTCATCTACCTCAGCAACATAACACACCAGTTTTAGCTCGTTAGCTTACCGTTAGCTTAGCTTATAGCCACAGCAGGTTTTGTTAATTCAATTGAACAAAAAACATCTAGCAAATAAACAAAACAGAACCGATTACAGTACCTTCAACTTCCAACTGAATGTCCAGTCGTCGTCCAGACCAGTCGACGTCTAATAAAAAGCAAGTTTTACGAGCGCTGAGTCAGAGACAACAAGAGCTTCTTGTCCGACAGCAACAGGAAATAGCTACATTTGAACGAAGCGCGCAAAGTAAGAGTCACGTTCTTCTTCTTCTTCTATTGAATTTATTGGCGGTTGGCGAACTTATTTTAAGCGCATTACCGCCACCAACTGGACTGGAGTGTGGATTTGGATAATAGACAGAAAAAATAATAAATAATAATAATAATAAAAATAAACTAAAAATTCAATAATGATACTAATAATGATGATGATGATGATGATGATGATGATGATGATGATGATGATGATAATAATAATACCCTGATGCATGCTCAATAATAATAATAATAATAATAATAATAACAATATAATGATATTCTTTAATAAATAATAAGGTAATTAAATTTGTAAAAAATAAATAAAAAAGGATTGAGGAAATGTATTAAAAATGCATTCTTAATAGTATCTAATGTAGTTCATAAAAACTAAACTTCAAGTACACAGCCTTATTTTAAAGTATAAAATGAGTATACTCTTAGTACACTTAAATAAACTTATTTTTAGTATATCTCAGACAAGTACATAAAAAGTATACTTCAAGTCAGATTAAATCACAGCCTTATTTTAAAGTATAAAATAAGTATACTCTTAGTATACTTAAATAAACGTCTTTTTAGTATATTTCAGATAAGTACTTAAAAAGTATACTTCAAGTCACATAAGTACCTAAAAGGTATACTTGAAGTATACTTAAATATACTACTTTTTGCTAAGGGCTGTATTTGTTGTATAACACAATCATTTTTCCACACTCAAAAGTATGAATGTTTACATGAAAACTGGAGTGAAACAACTTTATTCAATTTTATTTCACTCAGCATGTAGCTTGCAGATAGGCAGATAGGCAGCCGTGGCATAGTGGTAATGGCACTCGTCCACCGATCGGAAGGTTGGAGGTTCGAATCCCGTTTCCCCACACCATGTGTCGTTGTGTCCCTGGGCAAGACACTTAACCCCGAGTTTCTCCCGGTAGGACTGGATGGCGCCTTGCATGGCAGTCTGCCGCTACCGGTGTATGAATGTGTGTATGAATGGTTGGATGGTTGGTATTGTAAAGCGCTTTGGGGCCCCTCATAGGGGGCTGGAAAGCGCTATATAAATAAGCTCCATTTACCATTTGTCCTTCGTCCAGGAAGGACAAAGATGCCTTCCTGACAAAACCGCCGTTCACATAAAGCGCATGTGTCTCCGCGGAGAAACTTATGAACCGACACGGTCCATAGCAGGGTTTCCAGGCCGAAGGCCTGTAAGTCGATGTCCTCGTAAGTCGGGGACCACCTGTACAATCCCGCCGCCTTCAGATAAAAGTGACCAATGCAATCCCGCCTTGACCGTGGAATAGGTGATATTTAGTATTTTTATTCTTACAGAATTTGTGTTCTCTCCATATCAGTTTGTTCATTCATTCATTCAACCTTTATTTATACAGGCTGGACTCGTTACAAGAGGGACCTGTCTCACTCACACCTAGGGTCAATTTAGAGTTAACAATCAGCCTAACATGCATGTTTTTGGACTGTGGGAGGAAACCGGAGCACCCGGAGAAAACCCACGCATGCACGGAGAGAACATGCAAACTCCACCCAGAAAGGCCCCCGGACCAGGATTTGAACCGGGGACCTGCTCGCTTAGAGGCAGTCAAAGTCAAAGTCAACTTTATTGTCAGAACTGCAATATGTACAGGACATACACAGGACCGAAATTGCGTTTCTCTCAGTCCCTCGGTGCAACAGTAACAATCTAAACACTAAACACTAAAACATTTAATAAACATAAGCATAAAATAGTAAAATAGTAAAAAAGTGTAACACTGTCCTGAGTTTTTTCATAATAGTATAAAAGTATGAAAATTTACACCAACACTGAAACACCAAACACCCCTAAAACACCAAACACCCAATGAACATAAGCATAAAATGAAATAATAAAAGTGTAATACTGTCCTGAGTTTTTGCATAGTAGTATAAAAAGTATAAAACGTATACAGTATCTATAAAATAAACTGAAGTTTCTAGCGTTGACATTTGCAAAGAGTCATCAACATCTCCAAAAGTTTGGTCTGTGTTGTAAAAAGCTGCACTTTAAACCTGCAGAAGGAATGTTGTTGTTGGAATATGGGGGAGATGTTTTGTTTATGCTACTGGGGGGATGTTTTGAGCACACAAAAGACTTCAGCCCCAGGGGGTCACACAAACCTAATTGAATGCAAATCCCTCAATCTGTAATTTGACAGACTGTGGTAAGTGTAGTACTCATATGAATATTCTGGTATTCCTAGTGTTAAGAAGTAGATTTTTATTTAAATAATTTTTCAAACCAAGAAATTTGATTGACTTGCTTGAAGAATTCTCGGTGGATCTGAGAACACAAATACAAATTATTACTTTCTTATTCAGCATTCCATTTAGAGAGAGTCAGAGTCAGAGAGAATTTATTGTCATTTGCACCGCATGTAGTACATGTGTTGAAAACGAGATTATGTACACAGGGTCCCAGTTACATCCAACAACAAATGCAAGAGAAAAACAATAATAACATCTAGGATTAACTAAGAGAGACATCAGCTAGTAATACACTAAGCCCTAATGTAGTAGAAAAACATCATTATAAACAGTGGTTATTATAAACATTATAAACATTTAAAACGTGACTGAGAGAGGATTGATTGCAAACATTTCCCATTGTATTTTTCCTGATATTAAGAAAAGTTATAAAAGGTTACATAATTATCTCTGATATACAGGAACTAAAAACTTATGGTTAAATATAAAAAAAATATTTAAATACTTTTTTTAAATCATGAACGTAGCCGAATGCTACACAGAGATTTTAGAATTTGATCAATCTTGTTTATAAAATTATAGTCCAAATATTCTAGGTTTTAGGCTTAACAACGTTAAATTTGGACGTTTTAACAGTAGGTCTGGCGCTCACACGAGCGGCCCGATTTAATA
Source organism: Garcialebias charrua (assembly GCA_038048925.1). Taxonomy (NCBI): domain Eukaryota; kingdom Metazoa; phylum Chordata; class Actinopteri; order Cyprinodontiformes; family Rivulidae; genus Garcialebias; species Garcialebias charrua. Next base: position 38,112 of record JBBPBX010006991.1, on the reverse strand, counting down.
AAATTTTAGCGAGAAAGACTCCAAATTGTTTCGCTGAACCAAGCGGACAGATCCGTTTTTATCATGAAAATCTAACGGCGAAAGATCTGATTTTAAATCATCCAAAATTTAAATTTTTTATCGGAAATGAAAGCTAAGCTAATGCTAACAGACAGCCGAGGCTCCGATCGTCCGTCTAAATCCGTAAATAGATAGTCACACTGTGAAACCAAACGTTTCAAAATTGTGTTTTCTCTGCAAAAAGAAACTGAGAATTCGCTTACCAATTTTTATCGAAATAGTTCTGTAGAAAAAGCCGAATGATGACGAAGCAAGAATTCAGGAGGCCTTGTTGTCATTGAGAAGAACTTTGATACAGTGTTGCCAGATCTCGCGACAGAAGCAAATGACAAGCCCAAAAGAAGCCCAAAACGAGCCCAACTGATAACCCACCCCATTGTGTAAAACTAAGACAGTTTTTAACCAGTATAAACATACATTTATTATGGTGTTACATACAAACGGAAAAAATTATGCTAAACACTTTGAAGAACATAGCCACTCTAAAAAATAAAGATACATTTTGCATATTTATACAGATTAATCCCATTAGGCCTCTGGGACTCATTTGGGATCTGAATTTTAAACGAAGAGTGATGACGACAATTGACAATGACAACAATACACATTCATGAAAGCTGCGTACAACTTAGTAAAAATAAACTAAAAATTGAACAGCTAACCATGCTAAGTGTGCGCCCTTTTCTCCCATTTTTTAATTATATATATCCTTTTTTTCCCCCATATTTCCCCACTTATTGGAGCTAATTTTAGCGTGGTCTTGTCACTCTAGACGAAGAATAAAGTGCAATGAATAACAAGCCCAAATAAGCGACTTTACGTTCAAAGTAAGCCCAAGTAACCACAATAAGCGACTACAGAAAATAAAAAGCACAGAGTAGCTTATAATGAGCGGACTTGGCAACTATGCTCACAGACACCTGTGATTATCTGAGGGGAACAGAAAAGTAACATTCATGAAACAAAAACAGTTTTATCTTGATCATCCATAGAGATTCACTTCATGTTTTCAGATTCTGAGTGAGGAGAGTCTGCGAGGTGACGTTGAGAGGAACTGGATGTTTTTATAGCAGTCGCATCTAGGATGTTGATAAAACAAGGAATATATTTGGATTTAATGCAAAATAAATGGGAAGTAGAGAAAGTATTACCGGTATACTGCATTGAATTACAATTATTGACTATTTAAACTTTTATAATAAGCTTGTTAATTTAAATTAACAACCATAATCAGATCAAAATTAAGTTTAGGCATTTTAGGATAACAAGTCTTAGACAAATTTAGCAGAAATTTATTTTTAGACTTGCCAGTAAATTCTGTCTTTTAAAGGTTTAACTAAATTGATAAAACTTTGACACTTATAAAGAATAAAAAAGTATTCTTGTCAAATAGAAACTTGACTAGATTGTAAGTTGAAACGCTCAGTTTAAATTCATCATTTTAAAACGATTTTTGCATACATTAAAAATGTTTTATCGATTTTAAAAAGCTATTTCACAGTTAAGTAGATTATAAGAGCTGTTTCCTTTTAAGAGTTATATAATGTGACTGAAATGATTAATAATAAAAATGCTTTATTAGAAGTAACTTTTCAGCAAGTAGGTTAAATACGCACAAGAATCCAGCCAACTCACCAGGAGTAAAAGACACATTTCACTGTTAAAACCTAATTTTGGTGTTGTTTCGCATAAATTATGACCATTAGAGGCAAAAAGAGGTCTGGTAAATTTGAAAGGGAATTAGAATAACATATCGTTTGACCATGCAATGCATAATCTTTGACAGCAGTAAGGGTTGTTTTTATTCAAACAGATTGGGGTTGTGTATACAGTAATAATAATAATGTGGAATATTAAAACGGAAAGTACCGTAGCACTCACAGACAAGCCTTGACTGAATACACATTTTTATTTTAATCAATACTTTTCTATTCAGGACATGATTTGGATCTCAGTTTATAATAAGTGAGAATTGGACTTGTGAACATTGAAACTTGAAACCACAGGGCAAAATCATCCAGCCCATGCTTTGACTTTTGATAAGTGAACCACTGAAAAGTGGTAAGTGAGGACTTATCTTAACAATTTCAATAAATTGACAAAATATGAGAGCATCTCATGGTGCCGTTTTAACATAAAAAATTAAAAACATCCATCCATCCATCCATCCATCCATTTTCTTCCGCTTATCCGGGGTCGGTAGCGGGGGTAGCAGCCTAAGTAGGGAGGCCCAGACTTCCCTCTCCCCAGCCACTTGGAGCAGCTCCTCTGGGGGAATCCCAAGGCGTTCCCAGGCCAGCCGAGAAACATAGTCCCTCCAGCGTGTCCTGGGTCTTCCTCTGGGTCTCCTCCCGGTGGGACATGCCCGGAACACCTCACCAGGGAGGCGTCCAGGAGGCATCCTAACCAGATGCCCGAGCCACCTCAACTGGCTCCTCTCGATGTGGAGAAGCAGCGGCTCTACTCCGAGTCCCTCCCGGATGACTGAGCTTCTCACCCTATCTCTAAGGGAGAGTCCAGACACCCTGCGGAGAAAACTCATTTCAGCCGCTTGTATCCGAGATCTCGTTCTTTCGGTCATAACCCAAAGCTCATGACCATAGATGAGGGTGGGAACGTAGATCGATCGGTAAATTGAGAGCTTTGCCTTTTGACTCAGCTCTCTCTTCACCACGACAGACCGGTACAGCGCCCGCTTCACTGCGGACGCTGCACCTATCCGCCTATCGATCTCACGCTCCAGTTTTCCCTCATTCGTGAACAAGACCCCGAGATACTTAAACTCCTCCACTTGGGGCAGGACCTCCTCCCCGACCTGGAGAAGGCATGCTACCCTTTTCCGGCTCAAGACCATGGCCTCGGATTTGGAGGAACTGATCCTCATCCCGGCCGCATCACATTCAGCTGCAAACCGCTCCAGCGAAAGCTGTAGATCACGAACTGATGAAGCCAATAGGACCATATCATCTGCAAAAAACAGAGAAGAGATTCTAAGGCCACCAAACCGGATCCTCTCAACACCTTGGCTGCGCCTAGAAATTCTGTCCATAAAAGTTATGAACAGAATCGGTGACAAAGGGCAACCTTGGCGGAGTCCAACTCTCACAGGAAACGAGCCCGACTTACTGCCAGCGATGCGGACCAAGCTCTGACACCGGTCGTACAGGGACCTAACAGCCCATATCAAAGGGCCTGGTACCCCATACTCCCGGAGTACCCCCCACAGAACCCCCCGAGGGACGCGGTCGAATGCCTTTTCCAAGTCCACAAAGCACATGTAAACTGGTTGGGCAAACTCCCACGCACCCTCCAGGACCCTGTTGAGGGTGTAGAGCTGGTCCAGTGTTCCACGACCAGGACGAAAACCACACTGCTCCTCCTGAATCCGAGGTTCGACTATCCGACGGACCCTCCTCTCCAGAACCCCTGAATAGACCTTACCAGGGAGGCTTAAGAGTGTGATCTATAGTTGGAACACACCCTACGGTCCCCCTTTTTGAATAGGGGAACCACCACCCCAGTCTGCCAATCCAAGGGAACTGCCCCCGATGTCCACGCGATATTGCAGAGTCGCGTAAGCCAACACAACCCCACAACATCCAGAGCCCTAAGGAACTCAGGACGAATCTCATCCACCCCCGGAGCCTTGCCACCGCGGAGCTTTTTAACCACCTCGGCGACCTCAGCACCAGAGATTGGAGAGCCCGACCCAAAGTCCCCAGGCTCCGCTTCCTCAGTGGAAGACGTGCCAGTAGGATTGAGGAGGTCTTTGAAGTATTCCGCCCACCGACTCACAACATCCCGAGTTGAGGTCAACAGCACGCCATCCCCACCATAAATGGTGTTGGTCGCGTACCGCTTTCCCCCCCTGAGACGCCGGATGGTGGACCAGAATCGCCTCGAAGCCGTACGGAAGTCATTCTCCATGGCCTCTCCGAACTCCTCCCACGCCCGAGTTTTTGCCTCAGCAACCACCCGAGCCGCATGCCGCTTGGACTGCCGGTACCTATCTGCTGCTTCCGGGGTCCCACAGGCCAAAAAGGCCCAATAGGACTCCTTCTTCAGCTTGACAGCATCCCTCACCGCTGGCGTCCACCACCGGGTTCGAGGATTGCCACTACGACAGGCACCAACAACCTTGCGGCCACAACTCTGATAAGCTGCGTCGACAATAGAGGCGCGGAACATGGCCCACTCGGGCTCAATGTTCAAATTAAAAACAGTACACAAATAAATCCGGAGAGGACGGATCTTGAAAACTCAATGAATTGGCTAATTATCATTTATGCTATCAAGGTGGTCCTAGAAAACAGTGCATGATGTTTTCAGAAATATAATTGGGCTACAAAATTTCTAGTTTCAGGTTAAATTGACAATTTTACACATACGTGAATTAATGATTTTAGATCTGTTATGCAGATCAGATTAAAAGGATGCCTCTGTTGAAAATTCACTTTTATGTAATGAACATTTAAAAATTCCATTGTGCAAACCAGAATTACAGAGGTGACTATTCAAGGTGAATGCTTATAACATGATTACTTTGAACCTGGTTTGTTAAAGATTTTTCTATTTTCCTATTTCCTCATTTTTTTTTTCTTTGAAGCAGTCTCACAGTGTTTGTGGAGCAGGAAGCGTAAGTCTGATGGACCTCACGACACTTAGGAGAACACATAGTTAGTAGTACATACATTAAGATAGGATCATGTCAAAGAACACATGCAACGTCTGATTTTTTGAATTACAGCTACTGTGGTTATTGATTGGATCGGATCAGATTTCATATTGAGGGCTTGTCCAGAAACTGGCTCACTGACTTCACCGAGAACACCATGGCTGGACTCCCAGCCTACCCTGCTCAAGAATGAACATTCGAGGGGCTTAAAAAACTATGGCACTGAACGAGGGCAGTGCACTGGACTTTTATCCAAGAAAAAGACTGTCCACAAAGACTTTCACAAAGAACTGTCAGAACAAGGTCATCAAACACAAATGACCAGGATATGTGGTCCGGGTGTGAAGGATCGATGATGAGCAAAGATCTCACCCAGAAGCAAAGATCTCACCCAGAAACAAAGATCCCACCCAGAAACAAAGATCTCACTGGATGCTGTGACAAGAGGGAGCTGAACAGGTTCTCCAGAAAGACAAAGAGAACAGGTCTTGAAGTCAACCACGCCAACTGTCCAACAAAAGGTCATGCCCCCCGTATGGATCTGTGAAGATCTGTCAATAATCCTGGTATCGTATTTCAAAACTGCAGTCTGCTATGATTAATTTTATTTAATGAAACACATATGATCATGATATGGCCTGCTAGACAAGCAAGGCCATAGAATTTGTAGTTTATATTGTACTTATGTGGGTCTGATGACTTATTTTTCCGCTTCCTGTAACTCCGTGATGATACAGGGATAATGACCCCAGCTCATAACCCTGAAACAAGTTAATGTTTATATATATATATATTTTTTTTTTGCAGATTAAATTTGTGTCTCCACAAACATTCATGCAAATGTTTTGTGGAGCTGAAGGGAGGATAGCATTTGTCCTTGAACTGAGTGCATTTTGGTGGGTCTGGTTTTCCACAAGGAATTGATTATGACAGGAAAACAAAAAATAATAATGCAATAAGGGAAAATTAGAAAGTGTTCCTAGAAATAACTAAAAATAATAAAGAATAAATCACTAATAACTAACACTGATGATGGCTCATAAAGGAAACAGTTCATACATTGATTAGATCATCAGTTATACAAAAGTAACTTCTTGGATTTTTTATATTCAACAGCGTAGCCATTCAAAGAATAATTTAAGAAGAATGAAAAATTGACACGTTACATTGTAGGATAAATCAGGTAAACCTACGAACCACATTGCTTTTGTATATGTCATTTAATAAACAGGTGTTTATTTTTAACAGATCCAAAAAGAAAAAAAGATGGGGGACGCCCTGGAGTTTGGATCTATTCAAAAGGTTGATTTGAAAGGTTGATTTTGAAATATGGTGGTTCTATATTTTTAAAACACGACTGACTCTGACTATAGACTGGACTTATTTTGAGCACATGAACCACATGTTTGTATTGTACAGGAAACCCTCGACCTACGTCACCCGCGACCTACGGCAACTCAGACTTACGATTTTATCATACTTAATAAAAATATGATTAAAAAAAAATAAAATAAAAAAATTATTATTATTTATTTTTATTTTTTTTTATGTTATTAATTTCATGTGTATAGCACTTTGTTGCAGCTGTGGTTGTTTTAAATGGCTTTATAAATAAAGTATAATTATTAATATTTCATTTTTAATTACAATTTGATCGTATTTACGCAACTTCCGGTCGTTTCCGGTCGCCATTTTACTACTGTACTGCGGTCAATGGAGCTCTAGACGCTCCTGTCAGCTGGCTTTAGAGGACCGTGTGTCCGTTCAGGGTTGCCTCATACGGATAAATTTGCTGGAAACACTCGGTCAACTCTGTGGACGTCTCAGACCCGGAGGAGCAGCCGCCGATCGCCCCCGTGATCGCTCTAACAACGCCGCCCGACATGCTAACGACAGCAGCTAACAGAGCAGCTAACACAGGCGAAGACACCGAGCCGACATGCCGCGGAGGGGCCATCTGCGGCCGGGAGCTCGCCGCAAATGTCCGCCTGGCAGTCGGGGGACACCGAGCTAACGCGGAGATACAAAGCCGACAGCCTTTTTGAATGAACTGACATGCTAACCAGTGCTTCTAATGGCGGGGCCTAACCGTAGCTAACGCCGAGCAGTTGTTTTGGATGGAGAAACATCGCGGAGAAACGGCTTTCAGTAAGTTTTTTTTTTTTCTGGCTCCAAATATATGAAGTTAAGAAGCTAACAGTCATTCTTTTAAACAGTTTTGACCACGTGTGTGCGTGTGGAGCGTAAGGAAGCTGGGGGAGCTCGCACCCGAGCTGATGCTAAAAGACGAAGGCAGGCTTTGACCAGCTCAAAGTAAGACATTATATTTTTTATTTATTGTACAGTACTGTATTCATTTACTGTACAGTTCTGTGCATGTTCATGGCCTAGTATGTCTGCTTGTTCAGTCTCATGCCATTAAATATGTGTGCGGTGCTCCGTTAGCGGTATAGCCGCGACCTATGTCAGAAACGCGGACCTACGACAGGCAGGTGTTTTTGGTCCGTGAGGTACGACAAAATCGACCTAAGTCACACACGTAGGTCCCAATCCCTGACGTAACTCGAGGGCTTGCTGTAAATTCTTTATTACTACAGCGCTGTATGTCTATATATATATGGCTGTATGTCTGTCTGTCTGTATGTATGTATGTATGTATGTATGTCTATATGTATGTATGTATGTCTGTATGTATGTTATTTGTCTATTTTGTTGCACGTATGTTTAGACTTTTTCTACAGACTATGAGAAAGGTAAAGTATTTTAAGTGAGTATAAAATGTCTCCGTCTCCTGCTACTCACTTTGATGATCATGCTAATTAAGAATAACTTACTAATTAAAAACTAACCTCAAATCAAAGTGAGTGATTACTCATTTTCACTGAAGAATGAAATCATTTGTTGTTGTTGGTTTTTTTTGCCATTAAATACAAATGTTTTAGATAGTAAGAATGGAATTTTATTTTAAGTTTAAAGAAACAATTATTATTATAGCCAAATTACAGAATTTAGTTTAAGTTAACAGATTTAACTCATTAAGGAATTACCCACAGTTAGGCCTTCCCCAAACCAATTGGCTCATTCGATCCAGGGGAGGGGGGGCTTGAAGTTTTATTTAACAATTCGCAAGTTTTTTGGTGTCCAGTTCTCCTCTCAAAAGACTACAGGTTTCCGGAACTCCTTCAGGAGGAGTTGCCAGTGATGCCAGTGAATCCCGCCTCAGACTGTCCTGCTAGGGACGGCTGAAAACGAGGGTGAGAAAAAGCAGCAGCTGTTACACCTGAGGCCGGTGCTCCCCTGAAAAAGAAGTTTGGAACAATCGCTGAGCCAGATTTTGAGATAAATCTGGTCAGAACAAAGCTCCCCACTTTGTCAGGACATGTGGCTTGACTACCTTATGCCACACACAATTCAGGTTTGCGACCTGCTACTGTGCCCGCAATTCATGCCTGAATGGACTAAACACCCAGGAACGGCAGCTGGACAAGACTACATGACACCACACTGTCTGAAGAAGTTAATGATGCCCTCCGCCCACAGGGCGCACAAAAAGCTCTCCCCAAGAAGAAAAAGACCCGCACAGAAACTCACAGAAGAAAAAGACTCGCACAACAGCCCTCCCCCAGAATGAAATGAACTTTTTCCATAGACAAAAGCTCCCCCCCCCCCCCCAGATGAAATGGACTTGTGCCCAACAATTTATGCCACAAACAAATCCCCAAGGAACAGAAAGAACTTGTTCTGAAAACTGGACACTCCCTCCCCTGGGCATACGCTGAACTTGCCCTTGCCCACACCAGAAGAAGATGGATGCTGTGAAGAAGAATGTTTGATCTATTTCATTTTTTAAGTTCAAACCGGTTGTTTTTACTTTCCTGGGCAATAGTTGATATCAAAGAAGTTTCAAACTTATTTTATTTTTGTGCCCATAAAGGGCTATTTTGTTGTGTGTTTGAGAATTATTTCCCACATCTTTGAAAGTGTATAAGTTCTATTTAATTGTTTAACACAACAAATTAGATTGGTTCTTTTTTGGTTAAAACAAATTAGATTGGTTCTTTGGTTAAGACAAATTAGATTGGTTCTTTTTATTTTAAAACAAATTAAATAGCTTATTTCTTTTATTTGTTTAACACAAATAGATTAGTTCTTTTTATTTTAAAACAAATTAAATAGCTTATTTATTTTATTTGTTTAACACAAATAGATTAGTTATTTATATATATATGTTTCTTCTCAAAAGTTCTATTTCTTTGGAAAAACTTGGTTTTTGTGGGTAAATAGACTAATCCCTGCTAGATATATTATTCCTTTTAAAACTTTGACATAAGCCATGAAATAAGACCATACTCATTGCAAAATTCTCCTCAAATCTTTATTTCTCTCAAACATTGAAATAAGTCATGAAATATGACAATCAACAGAGTTCTCCAAAACTTTATAATCTCTCAAACCATCCTAAAAAGGTGATCCTGCGTTGTTAGGGCGTTACTGTGGAGGCACGGGACGGTGGTGTGAGTTTTTGCCTCTAATTAGAAATTCGGCCTCAGGGGTTGTTTTCCATACCACTCACATAATTGATAATGATCAGTTTATATATGATAAAGAGGATGGGATGATGGAGATGTTCAATATTTATCATCTAAAACTAATTACTCTGACCCAATAATTATAACCCAGCTCACTTATATCAAATATTCTCTGTTCCCTTTAAACACTTATATTTGATAGTACAAACATGTTGTTTGCTTTTCTCCTTGATACAGAAAAGACAGTCTTCTAGCCTTGACAATGTTTGGATTAGATGTTCTTGTTTGATCAGAACCATGACTTGTTTGTTTTATCTGTAAGACGTCAGAGCTTGTCAAACTCCACCTGCTTCTTGTTTAAATAGCTTGTCATGTCCAGTACAATTCGGAATTGTGCTGGACAATGTATTTGAGACCAAACTAAGTTTCAAAAGACATTAAAAAGCCTTCCCCTTTGCAAAGTTGTTTGTCTGATTTAACACTGTTCTCTTGTTTATCTTGTGTGGTTTTTATTAAGGTAACAAGGGTTTAAAATCCCCATCAGATAGTAATATGATGATAATAATAATACCCTGATGTATGCTCAATAATAATAATAACAATATACTATATATATATATATATACAACAATATAACAAAGCAACTCGAGCTGTTCCAAAAAACTGACAAAACGTTTAAAACAGAAGTACTAAAAATAAACCAGTGTGAAAATACTTTGTATAAAATTACCTTGGCCAAAAGTTTAAACAGAAGTATAGATTAAGTATACTTAGACTTTTAGTTTATTTTTAGTATAAGTCAAGTATTGTATAAAATAAACTTGGCTAAGTATACTTTTGATAAGTACCTAAAAAGTAAACTTGAAAGTATACTCTTATTTTTTTAGTTTAAAATTAGTATACTTTAAGGATACTTGCATATACTACTTTTTGGTAAGGGAGACTCTACTGGTGTCTACTGCAGCCAGAAATAAACTTTATTTACGCCACAAACAGCCAGCTCTTGTTACCAGTTATGATACACAGCTCCTACAACAATTCTAAATGTACAAAAAAAATATGCTCAGGACTGAATATTTAAATGACTGACCATAAAACTGTCAGATAATGTTACCAAAATAGAGACTGATATATATATCAGCAAAAATAAGGCATATTAACATTTCATTTACAGTGCAAGACGTCTCGATCTGCCAAAGGAAAAGAAAATGTGTCTCGTTCAACTTCTAACTCCAACCTCGCTGCAAAAGAGCGCAAACGTGTAGACCCGCCTAGAGGGCGGGACGTGGAGCACCTAGCTCCACCTGGAGGGCGTATCCGCCTACGGTGCGGAGCACGGATCCGTGTGGGGTCATGTTCCCAGAGCACAAGAGCACTTAAGGCTCACAGATCCGTGCCGGTCCGTTGTCCTGACAGTGTGGGGGGGTCGGTTATTTGGCATGCTGGGCGGATCTGCTCCGGATCTGCTCCGGACGCGCAAACCGCAGATCCGCGGCACGGATCTTAACAGGTAAGAATGCGGATCCGCGACGGAGTCCACTGCTATCAGGGTATGTTGTAGACGGCTGTTTGCATGAAGACATACATATTGCGGAGCATTTGATTATAAACAGTTCCAAATACAAAGTGAGCCTTAAAAAGTTAATCAAAAGTTCCAAGTGAGCTGGTTGACTTATGTGATAATATGTCCTACGGACAGTAAACGCACCACAGTTGCTGCAATGCGATTGGTGGGTCTGGGGCTGGCTTCCTGTTTAAAACGGGCCCAGTTCTCAGGCCAGACACACGTCATCCATGCTGGCTGTGTCACGCGCTAGCGTATTGTTCTCGCAACCATTGCCAAGCTTCCTGCTTCCCTCTCTGCTAGAGGTGGAGCTCGGTGTTCGCTGCTGTTTGTCCTTGGCGTCCTTCTGACGGTTACTTGTCCTGGGTGTTGTCTACTGCGGTCCCGACTGGTTTTCTGCCTCCATCTGGGTCATCCATCATCTGCCGACTGGTCCTAGATCGGTGCTCACTGTCTGGACGGCGTGGAGCGGGCCACGTCACGCGTCCTGCGGGCTGAGTTGGGCCTAACGTCCAGCTCAACTGATTGAACAGGCATCGGCTGGAGTGGCGTATCTTACGGACGACAGATCCAACCAGGGTGGACTCTGAACTGTCCTCTGAACTGTTACCAAATCCCTCCAGGAGGTGACAGTATTGGTTTGGTGTAGGAAGTGTGTGCATGTGTGTGCGTGTATGTTTGTGTGTGTTTTTTTTTTCCTGTTTTGAATGTACTGAAATGAATTGCACTTTTAGTTTTGACTGGAGCTATTGCTGCCCTTGTTTTAAATTGTAAATATTTTAAACTTAGGATTTTTGCACTTTTAATGTTGATTGGATTTTAGTCTTTTTAAACTGTAAATATTTTAAACTTAGGATTTTATTTAATTAAATAATTGTGCAATTTAACTGGTGTCAGTGTGTAAACTTGTCCCAAACCTCCTCTGCAAACGGGCCTGCATGCTTTTAAAGGTAACTTTTTAGGTACAACCATTTTAACCAATTTTATTTATTTAAAATAGTATTTTTAAACCTTTTAAACTTCAGTACTCAATTTCCCCTTTGTATGTCTCGGGCTTTGGGGGGACGGGTCTCTGATGCTTCACATTCACTACTAAATGTTCTATTGGAGGAACCTTATTCACTTATGCATGCTCACAACCACACACAAATGGATGCAGGGATGTATATGTAGATATATGTAGATGGGTATATAAATGAATATAAATATATATGTATGTATATTGTATATATATTTGTAGGTATGGGTATGTGTATTTATAGAAATCTACTGCAAGGTCATGAATATTATCAGTCTTTATGCTTGTATGTTTCGTTGCTGTGTTCTGTCATGTGCTTTGCAGGATTGTGGACGGAGGTTTGGTGTGTTTGCCTTGTGCTCTTTCTGTGGATAATTGTTTTGTTGTCTCATTTTCTCTTTTCTTTCTTTCTCTCTATTGGAGTGAGAGGATGGCTATAAGGTGTGAAGGGAGGCCATCTATAAATGGGAAAAAAAGGTAACTTTTTAGGTACAACCATTTTAACCAATTTTATTTATTTAAAATAGTATTTTTAAACCTTTTAAACTTTAGTACTCAATTTTAACCACACCCGACCCGGCTACACTTGCATGGTATGACCTGCTTGTCCAGAACAATGAAGAACTTGTGGATGGTGCTCCTTTTCTGTCCCAACAGCAAGTAGGCTGCGTAGTGAAGTTGATGGCACCAACATGGTCCTGGATGCTTGTTCCACTCTAAGTATGAAAAACATGAAGAAGAAGAAAAAGGAAAATAAGTTAGATTAAAACAATTCTGCATTTCTACTTGCAAGAGGCTTTGTTTTCATTCTGCAGATCAATACATTGTTAAGAAATAGTAAAACACCACCAGTGACATTTAGTATATAAAATTATTAATGTTTGATAATTTTTTATAAGCAAATTGAAATAAATGTAGCCATCAGAGTCCAATACAATAAAACCTGGAGGCTAGCGCTGGCATGCTAACTCCACAAACAAACAAAGAAAAAACAAACTCACCAGTTGCCACTTTTAGAATAAACAATCAGCTGAAGGCTTTTTTCACAAACAGACATCTAAATGTTGAGAGGCATATCAGTCAGGAGTGGTAATAATATAAGCATTATATAAAGGTTAGCATTAGCATGCTAGCTCCAAAAAAACAAACTCACCAGTTGCCACTTTTAGAAAAAAATGTGTATTCACAAGTGAAATATTTTCTGGATAAGCACAAGATAATGGAGGTTTTTCAGTCTGGCTTCAAAACACAGTACAGAGTCAGCTCTAGTCAAAGTTTTTAATGACATTCTTATGTTATGTACCCCAGAGTTTTTAATGTGTTTAAAAACCAACAGTCTATCAGCTGACTGTTCCCTCCTGTTTTTTTTTTTTTTTTTTTTGCTGCTGTAGTCTGCTGCAGCCTGCTGGTTCAGGAAGAACTCACTTTTTTTTACTCAGCCAAGTCCTTAATCAGGCTTAATTGGGCAGCACAGGTGTTCACCTGCAGCTCCTGCCTTTATATCTCACAGGCAGTATCTTGAGCAATGTGGAGACTTGATGGAGCAGGATCTGGCTTGCTGATCAAGTGTGGAAGCTGGACTTGTGAACCAAGTCCTGGTTGAAGACACTTTAAAGGTAATTAAACCGAGTGTTGAGACACAGTTTTAGAGCTGTGTGATATACTAACACAGGGAGATCTCCACCCTCTCTGATAGTTTGTGTGTGTGTGCTCCTGGGGGAGTATAGTTGAGCTGCTTCGAGCTCTGAAAGTGACTCTGGCTGCCTAAAGCAAAGTTTGGTGTAGGTTAAAGCACCTTAAGTGCTAGCTGTTATTAAGTTTTGGACTTAGGAGGAGTATGGTTGTGTTTGAACCTAGGAGGCTTAATTGAGTGACACTGAGGCCAGTGTTTGTTCATCTGTCCTGAAGGAGGACAACTGTGGTCCACTGTGAGAGGGACTGTCAATTGCTTTTTTTTCTCTTTTTGTTCATTTATTTGTACTTTTGATAGGTGAGGTTTGGTAGCTTAGTTTTCGTATTCATTTCGTATTTTTACTTTTGGTAAGTGAGGGCCTTATTGGTTATAGGTAGATCGTCACCTGGGGAAGCACTACGGCCCTATATTGGGGTTGGGTTTGCCTGGGTGGTGTTTTCTTATGTTTGGCCAGACTCACCTATCCATCTTTCCTTTGTACTTTCTTTCTTTAGTTTTTTTTTTATAGGGCGCTGTTCCAGGAGAAGACGTTCCAGGCCTGGTGGGAGAAGCCAGAAGGGACCTCACCAGCTTGGTCGCCCTTAGTTTTAGTTAATAAAATTTCTGTTAAAACTTCTTCTGTGTTCAGTGTCCATAAATATGTTTTGACTGTTTTTCGGTCGTAACATGGCCAATGATTCTGGTGAACATGTGGTTCTTGTCCTACTCGACCTAACCGCTACCTTTGATACTGTGGACCAGGGGTCACCAACCTTTTTGAAACTGAGAGCTACTTCATGGGTACGGAGTCACACAAAGGGCACCAGTTTGATAAACTCGTCGGAAATAACGAAACGTAAATTGAAAAAAATGTAAAATACTGTAAACATATTTTTAAGAACATATTTTATATAATATAATAATAATCCATCCATTTTCTTCCGCTTATCCGGGGTCGGGTCGCAGGGGTAGCAGCCTAAGTAGGGAGGCCCAGACTTCCCTCTCCCCAGCCACTTGGAGCAGCTCCTCTGGGGGAATCCCAAGGCGTTCCCAGGCCAGCCGAGAAACATAGTCCCTCCAGCGTGTCCTGGGTCTTCCTCTGGGTCTCCTCCCGGTGGGACATGCCCGGAACACCTCACCAGGGAGGCGTCCAGGAGGCATCCTAACCAGATGCCCGAGCCACCTCAACTGGCTCCTCTCGATGTGGAGAAGCAGCGGCTCTACTCCGAGTCCCTCCCGGATGACTGAGCTTCTCACCCTATCTCTAAGGGAGAGTCCAGCCACCCTGCGGAGAAAACTCATTTCAGCCGCTTGTATCCGAGATCTTGTTCTTTCGGTCATAACCCAAAGCTCATGACCATAGATGAGGGTGGGAACGTAGATCGATCGGTAAATTGAGAGCTTTGCCTTTTGACTCAGCTCTCTCTTCACCACGACAGACCGGTACAGCGCCCGCTTCACTGCGGACGCTGCACCTATCCGCCTATCGATCTCACGCTCCAGTTTTCCCTCATTCGTGAACAAGACCCCGAGATACTTAAACTCCTCCACTTGGGGCAGGACCTCCTCCCCGACCTGGAGAAGGCATGCTACCCTTTTCCGGCTCAAGACCATGGCCTCGGATTTGGAGGAACTGATCCTCATCCCGGCCGCATCACATTCAGCTGCAAACCGCTCCAGCGAAAGCTGTAGATCACGAACTGATGAAGCCAATAGGACCACATCATCTGCAAAAAACAGAGAAGAGATTCTAAGGCCACCAAAACGGATCCTCTCAACACCTTGGCTGCGCCTAGAAATTCTGTCCATAAAAGTTATGAACAGAATCGGTGACAAAGGGCAACCTTGGCGGAGTCCAACTCTCACCGGAAACGAGCCTGACTTACTGCCAGCGATGCGGACCAAGCTCTGACACCGGTCGTACAGGGACCTAACAGCCCATATCAAAGGGCCTGGTACCCCATACTCCCGGAGTACCCCCCACAGAACCCCCCGAGGGACGCGGTCGAATGCCTTTTCCAAGTCCACAAAGCACATGTAAACTGGTTGGGCAAACTCCCACGCACCCTCCAGGACCCTGCTGAGGGTGTAGAGCTGGTCTAGTGTTCCACGACCAGGACGAAAACCACACTGCTCCTCCTGAATCCGAGGTTCGACTATCCGACGGACCCTCCTCTCCAGAACCCCTGAATAGACCTTACCAGGGAGGCTTAAGAGTGTGATCCCCCTATAGTTGGAACACACCCTACGGTCCCCCTTTTTGAATAGGGGAACCACCACCCCAGTCTGCCAATCCAAGGGAACTGCCCCCGATGTCCACGCGATATTGCAGAGTCGCGTAAGCCAACACAACCCCACAACATCCAGAGCCCTAAGGAACTCAGGACGAATCTCATCCACCCCCGGAGCCCTGCCACCGCGGAGCTTTTTAACCACCTCGGCGACCTCAGCACCAGAGATTGGAGAGCCCGACCCAAAGTCCCCAGGCTCCGCTTCCTCAGTGGAAGACGTGCCAGTAGGATTGAGGAGGTCTTCGAAGTATTCCGCCCACCGACTCACAACATCCCGAGTTGAGGTCAACAGCACGCCATCCCCACCATAAATGGTGTTGGTCGCGTACCGCTTTCCCCCCCTGAGACGCCGGATGGTGGACCAGAATCGCCTCGAAGCCGTACGGAAGTCATTCTCCATGGCCTCTCCGAACTCCTCCCACGCCCGAGTTTTTGCCTCAGCAACCACCCGAGCCGCATGCCGCTTGGACTGCCGGTACCTATCTGCTGCTTCCGGGGTCCCACAGGCCAAAAAGGCCCAATAGGACTCCTTCTTCAGCTTGACAGCATCCCTCACCGCTGGCGTCCACCACCGGGTTCGAGGATTGCCACCACGACAGGCACCAACAACCTTGCGGCCACAACTCCGATAAGCTACCTCGACAATAGAGGCGCGGAACATGGCCCACTCGGGCTCAATGTCCCCCGCCTCCCTCGGAACGTGTTCAAAGCTCTCCCGGAGGTGGGAGTTAAAGCTCCGTCTTACGGGAGACTCTGCCAGACGTTCCCAGCAGACCCTCACAATACGTTTGGGTCTGCCAGGTCTGACCGGCATCCTCCCCCACCATCGGAGCCAACTCACCACCAGGTAGTGGTCAGTTGACAGCTCCGCCCCTCTCTTCACACATAATAATAATATATAATACAAAAAAAAAAAAAAACTGAATAAAATGAAATTTTAAATGCAGCTTAGTAGTGAGTTGTGTTATTTTTGGAACAGGTCCGAGGGCACCTTAAATGGTCCTTGGGGGTACCCGGGTGCCCGCGGGACCCATGTTAGTGACCCCTGCTATGGACCATAATGTTTTAATATCCCATTTACAGCACCAAGTGGGTATCTGTGGTACTGCACTGAACTGGTTTAGGTCCTATCTGGTAGACAGAACCATGTCTGTGAACATAGCTGGTTCTGAATCCTTCACTGCTCCTCTGTATTCTGGGGTTCCACAGGACTCCATTTTAGGTCCTTGCTTTTCTCCTTTTACCTACTTCTATTGGGATCAATCCTCAAAAAGCATGGGATCTTTTTTCACTGTTACGCTGATGATAGTCAGATCTATATGCCACTAAAAAAGAAAGATGCCTCCTCAATAGGGTTGGGCATCGTTCGAATTTGAGCGATTCCGGTTCCGATTCTTCGTTTCGATTGCGGTTCTCTTAAGGGGCGGGGTTAAAAAAAAGTTTGTTTAAATGGGCTGTACAGCCAGAATTTTTACTGGATGAAATAATTTGAACTTCTATTTGAATTTTAATTCTATGACCTTTTTACTTACTTTACTACGAATTTCTCACAGGATTATTTTCAACCAGTATATAAATATCAAGCTTATGAACTTTAATATAAATGGTATGAATTTTTTCACAGTAGTACACTTTCAAAAGAGAGCTTTGTTTCTGAAAAACATTTTTTTTTACATTAAAGCATTTGCACATGTGTAGTATATAATGCTGCAGCCAGGTAGTTAACCTGTTCCTGAGCTCCCCCTGATGGGCTAACCTTGTGCAAAAAACAAAAACATTTTCACATGTGCAACATGTGATGATTCAGCCAAGTAGTAAACCTGTTCCTGAGCTCCCCCTGATGGGCTAACCTGGTGCAGAAAACAAAAAATAAAACATTTTCACATGTGCAGCATGTGATGATGCAGCCAGGTAGTAAACATGTTCCTGAGCTCCCCCTGATGGGCTAACCTGGTGCAGACCAATCCAATCCAGATTAGCAGCACAGTATTAAATTAGAAACAGTTCTTGTTTAGAAAAACTATCATGTCTGCCTTCTCAGGCAGTATGCGAGAGCGTTCTGGACAGATTGTGTCTCTTGCAGTGCAGAACACACGTTCACTGTGAGTGGATGAAGCTTGTACGCACAAATATGAACTCGCAAGACCTGACAGCAATGGGTAAGTCTTTTCTTTGGTCCCACTACAGGGTCCTCAGACATACTGGCCTGTGGAATTTTCCGGTATGTCTGCAGCGCCTTCTCCACTTGCGTCTTAATGGACATGGAGCTCTGCTGTGACACCACATTCTTTGCCTCTTCCTCTGCAAAGAGCTCCATCCAGTGGCGTCTTTCTAGGCAGTTTGCAGGGAGGCGGTTCCTAAACAAACAACAGGTTCATATCATAAGTATTATCGCTAAAAAAGGAAACATCCATTAAATGTGTGTGATCGTTATAAAAATTTAGAACTATACAATTTCTGCTATCATACACTTACCGGTACACTCTCCTCCTCGTCCTCCCCTCCCTCAGTGTCAGTGGCCCCATTATCTCCACAGTCTTCCTCTGTTGACTACAAAGAACATGAATCATTTAGATTTCAGATTTTAATAGCTGAAAAGGACACTTGTTCATGAATAACGACACTGACCCTTATCATCAATATATGACGAGTAGGGAGTGAGAATGAGTTGGAATAACACGTCACCTGCTCCATCAGTTTTTATGGACCTGGTCCAAGACACTGTCATCCATCCTTTGTTTAAAGCGTGGATCCAATGCAGTGGCCACTTTGAGGAAATGCCTGATCTCATCATTCTGCAAAACACATTACTAAAATGTTAGATCAAGCCACAGGAACAAAGATATTTTTATACTTCATTAATTTCTTTCTAGCTGTCTACCTCAGTCACTTACCTGGTAGCGCTTGGATAGGTTTGCTCAAACCTGTTTTTTAAGGTTGGATACAAACACTGTGTCTCCCTCTTTCACCGTCAGATGTGCCTCAAGCTTTTGGAGAATGGGCAGTATCTGACCGCATGTGGCACTCTTTTCTGAAGACACGCAGAGGGTGTACGTGTAGAGAACTTTCATCAGATTGATGAAGTCTTCTGCCTTATGAAAATCCTCCTGAGTCAGCTGATCAAGCCTGTATGTAGAAAAAAAAAAACAGTGAACACATAGACTAGTGTTAGAAAAGTTTTTTTTTTTTTTTACCCAAACCCCTAACATATTAGCCTGGCCCTCGCCTTCCTGCACAGCTCCGCTCAATTCTCATTTCCCTTCACTGCTCAGTCTGGGACTTCTCCCATAGACAACTATTTCTCCGGCTGATTTTTGACCGGACCAATCAGAGAACAGAAGGGGCGGAGTTTTTGGCCCCTAACCCACGCCCCCACCTGTCCCAGCGCGCAGCCAGCGAGCATTCGCATGTTCTCATTCAAAGCGATGCAAAGCGATGCAGGACTGTTTTATATGTGACACAAATGTATTAATTTCCCCTTCTTAATCCCTTATCTGGAGTTTTCTTTTGTTTTTTTGGCCAAAAGTCAAGTGATCGCTCCCTCCTCCTCCTCCTCCTCCTCCTCCGCTGATGAGGAAATGCCTCAGGTTGTCACGAGAGAATTAAACTCGGGTTTTACGTTGCTGCCTGAGTCCCATCAGATTTTCTGGTCTTCTGGTGTGCTGGACCAGCGATCCATGGTTTTATTTTTATTTTTTTAGAACGTTTTATTAACATATAAACACAGAATATGCAGCGGCAGGCTGCAGCGAGAGAAAATGCAGCAGGAGGCGGAGCAGATGTCAAGTTCAACAGACCACGGGGGAGCAGCCATATATGGCTCTGAGGGGGAGGGAGGAGAATGCTTTCCTTGTTCAAAATGTTTCTAAGATCCAATGGTTTTGTTCCTCAGCAGAGGCCACGCCTCCAGCAAGAATCGTTTCTCTATGGAGAAAGTCCAGACCCTAGTACGAAGCGAAGTGAAGGACAAGGGTCGGGTTTTAACCAGGCTATTAACATATACACTCCCTACATTGGCACATAGTCTATCCGTGACAGCTCTTTGTAGTAAGTATGAGGCAAGACGATCAATTCACTGATGAACTGAGCATGCATCAGGGTATTCATTGATGAACTGTTATTCACTCCTATAATAAATAATTAAATTCATTTCCGTCTCATCTTTTTACCTGTCTCTTTCCATGCTCTTTCTCAGCCAAAGATCCAAGCTGGCTGCTTGGATTGCAGGGTACTGCTCTATGAACCTCTCGAGCATTAATTACAACGAATTCCAGCGTGTTCTCGCATCTAGAATGAGTGAGTGTCGGGGCAGCTCTGAAAGAAACAAGAACAGTAGTTTTAAGTCATTTAGCAGATGTTTTTCAACCTAGGAGCTATTATTTAAAAGAAGTAGTCAAATGTGTTTCTTACTTAAAAGTTCTTGCTTCTCCCGGAGAACCACCTTTGCCATCGAGCACCTTTTCATCCACACAACAACGGTCCGGATCTTGGCCACCCACTGACTCACTGAATTTAGGGAGTACAGACTTTGTGCTGCTAGGTTGAGTGTGTGGGCAAAGCAGCATCATTTCACAAATTTGAGGTGTTTAATGGCCACATCCATATTGGCCGCATTGTCAACAGTGATTGCCACAATTTTGTGTGAAATGCCAAACTCTGTCAGAATGGCAGTGATTTCTTCTGCCACAACACATCCAGTCTGAGCTTTGTATACAGCTTTGGTCTTTAGTACTTTTTGCTACAGTTTGCCCTCCACTGTGTAATGTGCTGTGACAGTGAGGTAATGGTCCTGTGTGATGCTACTCCAGCCATCACATGTGAGAGCAACAGAGCAGACATCACTGAGCTCTGTGATTAAATTAGCTTTCTCTATTTGATACCATGAAGGCATTAGCTTATTAGACAAGTAGTCCCTGGTGGGTGGTGTGTATTTTGGATTTATGCTTTTCACCATGTCCGTGCAAACATATAAACAAACATGTTACTGTAACGTTCGCTTAGGGTGGACTGTTGGTTAGTTTAGTTCTATTATAGTTCCCTTTTAGTTCCCTTGAGCTGCTTGCCACCTCTGATTGGACTCTGTTCAAAACCAGACTGAAGACCCACTTGTTCAAAAAAGCTTTCAGTGTGTAACTTTTATTACTTTTGGTATTTTAGTATGTAGTATTTTTATTTCCATTGCCTTCTTTTATTGCTGTTGTTTTTTATTCTATTTTCACTGATTTATTGTTCCAGTTTATTCACCTTTTTATCCTGTTAAGCACCTTGGTCAATGCAAGGCATTGTAGGAAGGTGCTATACAAATAAAGTTTATTATTATTATTATTATTTGTTATGGGTCACAAACCTAAATGCTGGTGACTCCACATCAGAAAATGGGTGCATCTTTTTCACTATACCTGCCGTAACTTTTCTGTGGCACTCTTCAGTTTGTTGAACCGACATCTTTCCTTTGGAAGCTACAGTGAACGGAGTAACACGCGGCTGTTCTGCAGGTGGGTCGACTGCTTGGCTAACAATAGCCATTTCCGGTTCTTTGTCTATGGAAAAATACATGGGCTAACGTTAGCATAGCATTTGCAATTGCGTTTACCTGCCTTAATGGCTGCCTTAATGCCTTAATGGCTGCCTTAATGTTATAAGACGTAGTTTATAATTTTACTTACCAGATTCTGACTTCCGCGGGTTGATAGGCTGCATGTTGGATTCGGAGGAGGGAGGCTGAAGCAGCATGTAGAAGGCGGGACACGGTGCTAGTTCTACACCGTGAAGCCGGAGGTGTTTAATCATATTGGTCATACACCCTCCTTTGCATGATATAAACTTCCTGCAAGTATTGCATTGAGCCAACTGGTCATTCTTCTTACTAAAATTGAGCCATACTTTCGATCGACGTTGCACGTTGTCCATTGTTGCTCGCTCTGCTCACACAGCTCCCGCAAACTCTTCTTTGTTGGTTTTTGGCGCCTACTTCCTGCGGATTCTTCTTCATTGGTTTTCGGCGGCAAATTCTTCTTTGGCGTTGGCGGCTACTTCCGGTCGGCGGTAGGCATCGAAAATATGAATCGAAAATACATATTTTGAACGATTCCGGGAAAACCGGACAGTTAGTCCCGGTTCCGAACGATTCTCGATTCTCGATGCCCAACCCTAGTGTTAACTAACCAACGTGACCCAATTATTTCTGCTTGAACGGCTGTGACTTTGCGCCGCGGGGTTATGGTCGTCGAGCACTTTGACTTTTATTGGAATGGGTGTGATCCTGCAAATGCCCACGGCTGTATTCCAAATGAAGGGTTTACTTGTACACAGGTAATGTATCTTGCGAGTGAGAGTACACATCTGGAGGTTTGGAGCTAAATAGATTGTGGGGATACTGTCGTGATAAGCCACCACCTTTGGAGTGTCGATTTTGACATGGTTTTCACCGTGCCAATTTCTAACTTTAATGACATCTTTGAGTCTGTAGATGCCGTTTGACGGGATGATTGGTAGATTTATAATGAACGCAATTTCACGCGCTTTGTGATTGACGTAAATCGGGATCACGCTACTGAGAGCGTAAGCCAGGTGAGCCTGGATTGAGTTAAGGATGTTGCATGGAGAGACAAGATAGGGTGGGATTCTGCCAGTGGCTAGGGTATCATCCAACGAGCTGATATGTCAGCAAATATCCTATTAGGTATGTGATGGCGTAGTTCAATTCTACCTTTAAATTTTAGCTCATTAACCATTTGTGCAAGGGTCTTGATGGATGTGAGTGTTCAACACTAAGACAATATCCTTTACAGTTTTGGTCACTTGAATGCATTGTGTTTGCTATTGATCCATCTGTTCTTGGATCTTTGGGAACTCGTTTTGTAGTTCATTAACATGTTGTTTTAAGGATATTATGCTGACAGTGTTGACTACGGACAAGCCTAAGCCAAAAAAGGGATCCGAGAGAAGAGGCAGTGAGGAGAAGCCCACTAATGCCATGCTTCTATTAAGCATGTTCCACTCAACTCCTGTTGGGTGAGAGTGAACTTATGTAGCTGCTTTAGGATGTGTTGGATTTCACCTTTCACGTTCTGGATTAGTAAAGTATACCATGTTTTGTTGAACCATTCATCTTCGATTTTAATGTGCTGTTTGATCACAGTGTGGGGGTCGAAGCGGACCTAAACCTACTGGGTGTATAGACGACAGTTTGTGATGAACAGTCCGGGTTGGTCCCTAAGAATGATGCCTGAGGTGGGCCCAAGGGTCGCAACCTCAGCTTGTCCTTCTTGGACGGATCCCAAGAGGGTGAGGATTAATAGGAGTGGTCTCATTATGATCCCAAGGAAACACAAATAAGATACAGTAGGCCTTAGCTTTATAACAGATGTCAAGTTAAATCCTGTGGATTTTTAGTTTAGTTTAGTTTATTCATTCATTTTATAAAAAACAAAATAATACAACATTTTACAACAAATAAATATACAACACATAAATAAAATGAAGGGTGGCAGTAAGAAGAAAAAATCTTTTTTTAACTGCCCCCTCTTACAATCCATCAAATCAAACAACAATCAACTTTAACCAATAAAAAAACAAGAAATAATTCACACAAAAAAAATATCGAACTACAAAGCAACATACACAACAGTATTTCATTTATATATTTGCAATAGTCCACTTTTTATCATTTTCTTAAATGTAATCATTGTTGCTGTATTTTTGACTTCAGTCTCCAAGACATTCCATAAGCCAATTCCTTGAATTGAGGTTGACCGACCCTTTAAACTGGTTCTATATTGTGGTTTAATAAATACTTCTATTCTATAAAGATTTCGCCGTTTAACAAAATGCATTTGGATATTTACAGGCAGTTGATTTTTATGAGCTCTATACATAACTAACAAAATATTATAATCCATCAAGTCCTGGAACTTCAACAATTTCAATTGATCAAATAAGGTGTTAGAAGGGTGACAATAATGTTTTCCTGTGATTATTCTAACAGATCTTTTTTGTAGCAAAAAAATAGGCTCTGTAAATGTTTTACAAGCTTTCCCCCAAACAACAATGCTGTAAATCAAATGTGGAGCAATAATTGTATTATACAACAAATACAGGGCTCTGTCATTCCACAAGTCCCTGACTCTGTATAATACAGCAATGGACTTAGCCATCTTCGTCCTAACAGAATTTATGTGATTCTTCCACGTCAATTTATCATCAATAATAACGCCCAAAAACTTCATTTCATTAACACGACAGATTTCAGCACTATCAATCATAAATGGAACATTAACAGTTTTCTTTTTTTACTGAATATCATATACTGGGTTTTATCTAAATTCAAGGATAATTTATTTAGTTTAAACCAATTTTAAATTTTAACAAATTATGTCGTCATCAACTCAAACAACTGTTCAATATCTTTTACCAAAACAAAAGAATGTGGTATCATCAGCAAACAATATACAGTACACCTAAGGAGTCCTGACACTTTTACCAAGTCATTTACATATAGAATAAACAGCTTTGGGCCAAGTACAGAACCCTGAGGGACTCCACAGGTAATATTGCAGAGGTCGGATCTTACATCATTTATCTGCACAAATTGTTTTCTATTTTTCAATTCATTCATTCATTCAACCTTTATTTAGTCAGGTAAATCTCATTGATTCTCGAGGGCTCATTTACGAAAGCGACCTGCTACAAACTAAAGAATGATGAACAGCAATGATACAAATACGGGCGGCCGTGGCGTAGTGGTAATGGCAGTCGTCCCCCGATCGGAAGGTTGGCGGTTCGAATCCCGGTTCCCTACACCATGTGTCGTTGTGTCCTTGGGCAAGACACTTAACCCCGAGTTGCTCCCGGTAGGACTGGAAAGCACCTTGCATGGTAGTCTGCCACTACCGGTGTATGAATGTGTGTAGCATTCAATGTGTGTAGCACTTTGAGATTTTCACTAAGGAAAAGTGCGTTATAAATTGAATTCATTATTATTATTATAAATACATTGAACAATAAACAAAAGAAATGTAGCAAAAACTAGCGAACATTATAAGGTAGATGTACAAAATCAAAAACAGGAACAAATCTGCATTGGTTTTTGCCAGGATTCCAACAGATTCTGAAAATCATTTAGAGGTCAGGGCCGAAAGCTTCAGATCTTTTTGTAAGATATTCCAGGAAGCATCGTCTATACACCCAGTAGGTTTTCGTCCGCTTTGACCCCCGATTTAAACTGTTGCTATGGTTATTTTGTTGTTGTAGGTTTTAGACTAAGTGTTTCTAAGTTCTAGTTGGAGCTGTTTCTTTTAACACCTAATTTAGTTTAGACCTATTTAGTTAATTTACTATCTTCTGCTTGGACAACCCTTTTTTCCCATGAGGTCTGGGAGTTTGTGAGATCTTTGTCTTTTGTGGAGTAATTGAACGCCTTGTGAGGTTTGACCTGGTTCGGATGTACCCATTTAACAATTGGCCCTTTATGGCCTTTGCTGATTTTGATTTGGTAGATAACTGAAGACAGTTTGTCTGTTATGAAATGAGGTCCA
The DNA here is from genome assembly GCA_038048925.1 of Garcialebias charrua. Taxonomy (NCBI): domain Eukaryota; kingdom Metazoa; phylum Chordata; class Actinopteri; order Cyprinodontiformes; family Rivulidae; genus Garcialebias; species Garcialebias charrua. The sequence goes on along the minus strand of JBBPBX010006991.1, from coordinate 12,767 downwards.
GTCTACCTGGGCATTAGTTTGCGGGCGAGAGTTCCGGTCCCGGTTTCTCCTTTCCCGGTTGTGGGGTTAAACGCATAGTACCAGACCTTGTCTCCCACTTGGAGTTCCTCGTGAGAGGCCATTTGGTCAAAGTATGCCTTGCGTTCTTCAGCGGATTTTTCCAGGTTTTTCTGGGCAAAAGCAAAAGTGTTTTAAGGTGTTTTTCCAAGTCTTTCATGTATTGTTGTGTGGTGTAGGCTGTTGCCATGGCAGCGTCGCCTGGTTGTTACAACAGATGTAGAGGGAGAGTCATTTGTTGACCAGTCATCATCTCAAAGGGAGAGATGCCAGTCAATGTGTGTAGAGTGGCTCTTATGGCCATGAGGACCAGAGGGAGTTTCACGTCCCAGTCCCAATGGTTTGCAGCTACGTATTTCTTCAAAATACTCTTCACAGTTCTGTTTGTTCTCTCAACTTGGCCTGAAGCCTGTGGGTGGTAGCCAATATGGAAGTTGGCTTTGACGCCTAGCGTCTTCCACAGTTCTTTCATCACTTCACCTGTGAAGTATGTACCTTGGTCTGAGTTCACCCTGAGGGAGAGTCCAAACCTTGAGAATATATGATTCATTAACAACATAGCAATGGTTTGTGCCATGTCATTAGGAGCTGGTAGACATTCTACACATTTTGTAAACACGCAGGTTACCGTGAGAAAATACTTGTTTCCTCTAGAGCTCTTAGTGATTGGTCCAACCCAGTCGATCTTGAGGTCAGACCATGGAAATGCAATGCCTCTGCTTTGCAGTGGTGCTTTGTGGAGTGGTCTGGATGGCTGAAACTGGCCACAGACCACGCACCCTTGAACGTAATCTTTGACATCCTTTTTCATTCCAGGCCAATAGGAAATTTGTTTTAATGCTTTCAGCGTGGCGTTATCTCCCTTGTGTCCTGCAGAGGGGAGATCATGGGCATGAACTAACATCACCCCCCTGTGGTCATGGGGAACCACGAACACAGGTGAGGGCATTGGTCCATGAGCAAAAGTTAGGATTCCTTTGATTAGTTTTTGCTGTTTGTACAGCTGATAGAGGACTTTAAGGTCTGGATCGGAATCTAGTTCGTCTTTGGACAAAGTATTTTTGTCTGGGTCAGTCAGGTACAGTATCATGGAGTTGATAGCAGGATCCAAATTCTGTAGTTGGATGATGTCTGGGTCAGTCAGTGCAGGTCATACAGACACTGTTGTCAGCAGGTCTGGTTGCAGCCTGTGCACGTGTGACTGCCATTACCTTGACTGTAGGTTGTATTGATGGAGTTTTGATTAGCCAGGAGGGGTCAAAGGACCATAAAGGACCTTCAACGGCTCCATTCTTGGCTAAGGAGTCTGCAAGGTCATTGTAGTACTTGTCATCGCCTAGGACTCTTGACTGTCTTGGAACTTTCTTCCAGTAGATTTGTAAGTCGTGTGATTTCACCAAGTGATCACATGCCATGAAAAGCTCTTTGTGTTTGACCCCTTTTTTGTTGCTAGTGAGAAAACCGTTCTGTTTCTACAGAGCAAGATGACAAGAGAAACTTAGACGGGCATAGTTAGAGTCAGTGCAGATGACTAGCGTTTGGATGGAGCATGCTACTGCCATCTGGAGAGCTATTAGGATTCCTGCAATCTCAGAGTACTGAGAAGACTGAGAGCCTAATTTGTAGCTGAAAGTGACCTGTTCTTGGTCTTGGAGGAGGACCCCTCCAACACCTGCCTTGCAGAATTTTTCGTAATGGAATGAACATCCATCCACGTACAATGTTGTCATATCTTTGCAGATATTGCTCTCAAAGTAGTGGTGATTTGGGTCCTCAGTTACTGAGGGTTTTTTTCTCAGCTGGCTTTTGGGTGGTTGGTATGTCTTGTGTACATTCTTGGCAGATTGCCAAGTCAGTGCCCAAATGTGACTTCTTGTTTTGTCCATAACGGATGTCTAGGTTAAAACTTTGAAGTGCCATGAGCCACATGGCTACACGAGAGTTTGTCACCACACCATCTCTGATACGTTGACTGTTTAGGAAAGTTACTAACTGGTGTTGTGTTTCAACAAATATTTTTTTCCACCAATGTAGCTACAGAAGGATTTTACTGCCCACACAGTGGTCAGTAGAGCTTTCTCACAGTCTGAGTATTTTAACTCGGGGCCTACCATCGTCTTGCTGTCGTAGGCCACTACACGCTTGTCTTTGTTGTGTATTTGGTACAGACCTGGGGCCTCATGTACAAAGACTTGCGTGGACTTCTTACTGAAATGTGACGTACGGTCAAATCCAGATAACAGCGTACGCACAAAAAAAGCCAGATGTATCAAACTGTACGTACGCCGGAATCCACGCACAACACTTTTGTACATCACAATCAACGTGGAATTGAGCGCACATGAGAGAGTGGCTGACTCCGCCTTTGACACGCCTCCATATAAATATGCAAATTCATTTAAATATGCCCTGCACCAGAGGAATGTCGTCTTTGCTCTATTGCAAATCATGTCGAAACGTGGAAAAAATAGGAACTTCACGGACTGTGAACTAGAGACACTTCTGAGTGAGGTAAAGGCACGGAAAAAAGTTTTGTTTGGCACGCTGTCCTCTGGCGTTACAGCTAAGCGCAAAAGGCGTGAGTGAAACAGACTGTGTGAAGCTGTAAATGCTGTGGGGTCAGAGCAGCGAACATCGGCAGAACTAAAAAAAAGTGGTCAGATATTAAGGTGGATGTGAAATGGAGGACAGCTGCCCATCGCCAGAGTGTGACGAAAACAGGCGGGGGGACAGGAGATAACGACATCACTCCATTTGACCAGAGGGTTGCCAGTATTGTGGGTGACACGGCCCTCACAGGTGTAGTGGCTCCGCATGTGGGGGATTCGGATTGTACACAAAGTAAGTAAATAAGTCAGTGTTAATTCTAAATGCCATAAAATATCTTGTTTTCATACTGGTGACTATAAGAATAAAAAGTCTTCAGTCATGGGATTTATTTATATATTTTTTTACATGTACACATTTTATTTTGCCATCAGAGAATGAAACAGAAGACACGCAGTCTGCTGCCTCAGACTTTGGATGCTCCTCCAGTGTCCCTGGAACGTCTGGCACCACGGGCACATCCAGCACACCCCACCTGCCAGCAGCTGATGTCCGTCCTACTGGCCGTGTTCTGACGACAGCTGTCCTGCAGACACAGCAGGAAATAGTTTCCGGCATTAATGGCATCAATGACCGCCTGGACCAACTGATCGGAGTCCTCGCAGACATTAACAGAACATTAAATGCACTGATTAAGTGATAATGTGTACTTGCCTGTTTTATATATTTGCTATCACATTTTGCCGGGCCCTAATAGCTACCTGGGTGGGATGTACATTGAGGGGTGCAGGTTCTGGTTCCTCTGGTGGGGGCAAGCGTATGTCAGGCTGTGGTATGTCAAGTCCGTGTGCCAAATTGTGGAGGACGCCACATGCCATCACAATGCGGCACACTTTTACAGGACTATAGAGCAACAGACCTCCAGTCCTGTCCAGACAGCGCCACCGTCCCTTTAGCAGGCCAATTGTCCTCTCGATGACTGACCGGCTGCATCATTAAACCTCCGCTCTTGCTCAGTGTGGAAGTTGGCGAGAGGAGTCATGAGCCATGTTTTTAGTGGGTAACCACGGTCCCCTGTGAAATAAAAATAATAAATTACAAATGGGCAGAGTCAGATGCTTATCAGTTCGTAATGCGGCGCTTTTGGGTTACTTTGTGTTAATGAACGCAGCAGTGCGCTGGTGAAAGGCGGACGCATTCCACACTTTACGCACGTGTTTATTTGCAGAACCGCTATACACACAGAAACAAACAAGGGCTTGGTAGACTGCTCTGAAACTGCATTTTAACCAGCCATTAACAGAAAGTTGATCACTTGAAGCACTGACTAGTAAAGACAGGGTGACATGTGGGGGCGCACAGGTTCCATGCACATAAGAGATTATAAGGATGTAAAAAGAACAATTTTGTTGCCACTATTTTGCGCATGCTTTTGTATCCACTCATCTAATTGCGTCCATGTGGATGTAATAATTGTTAATCATGTGTATTTGGTGTGAACAATAATGATTTTCACATCATGAACAGTTTCGAGTCGAAAGGTTTTCTGCAACAAATAAAATCCAGTTGATCTTGTATTGAACACCTTTTTGATTCAAATTCAAATTCATGAAAATCGGTGGAGATTAACCATCCTAGCTGTGTGTCTTTTGGGATCAGTACCTCATCTGTACCTGTGTTGCACACAGCAAAAGATGTGGTTCTAGAGTCGAGGCTCACTTGGCTTCTGGTCTCGATGGACAAGCCTAAGTTGAAAAAAGTAGAAGATGGTTGAATGTATGCCTGTTTATGGCTAATAGCTTGGCCAGGTAAGATGTGGATTTACACCATTTGGTTTGTTATCTGAGGTGGTACTGTGGTGATTTTGTTGTTAGCAACCTTGCAGACCTGTGGGATGGTCTGTCCAGCCTTAAGGTTTGCTCTGACTAGCACAGGAGGATCCTTTGTGGTTGGTTTTAGGGACCACAGTACATTGGTAAGTTTGGGACCACAAGGATTGGGTGAACCAGTTCTCGTTGGTTCTAGTTCAGTTTCAGGTCAATGACTCCTTTTACGGTCATTACCTGTGATCTGTTGGGATCTAATGGAAAGCAGAAAGCTTTTTTGATTAGTTCTAAACCCATATGTTTTTGAACCAAGTTTTCATAGAAAGCTTGGCTGATTGCTGATTTATCTGTCCAAAGAGACAGTACAATATCTTAGGTGTGGGATACTTGGATCTCTACACCTTTTACTACCTGTGGTAGGTAGTGTTCAGTAAGTGCTGACTGTTTTAGTTCACAGAGGAGGCTTTCCTGTTGGGTCAGAGTTGGGCCTATCATTTGGGTCTCTACTGTTTCACGTGTTTTTGAAGGCTCACTTACCGGGCTTGTGTTCTCGGATGAGGTGTCCCGTCTGCCTTCTGTGGTACCTGCTGCTAGGTAGTCTGTTTCACAATCAGGAGGCAGGTTTATTGGTAGGGGTTTGCTCACTTTGGCCCACATTGTCTGTTCACCATAATCTATAATCGCGTTAAAGCAATTTATAAAGTCTTGGCCAACCAAAAATGGGAATGAGTCAACTGTAGACACATGTATAGTGGTATAGTGTCTTTTGGCCAATCTTCATGTGAACCATGGCTATAGCTGTTAGGGTTGTTCTCGTCTCTGCGAGACCCTACATTTCTAAAGCATATTCTGTGAGGGGTATTTCCTTGTTAGTACTGTTAGTGGAGGTCCTTAGATCCTTGAACAGTTTGGCTGACCTTATAGTTATGTCGGCTCCCTCATCCAAGAGGGCTTCATGTATGAGAACCCCTTCTAGTGTGATTTACAGGTAAGCTTTCTTAGCTATCCCCTTTCTGATAAAGTTAAACAGGAACCTTTTAGGTTTTTGCTAACGTTTCTTTTTACGTTTACCTCTGTCTGTGTAATTTTGGTTTATCTGAACCGTCAGCACAGTCGCAGTTGTGTCTGAGTGTCCAGTTTGCGATGGGTCACTGTCGTTGGTGAGTGAGTTTTCCCCCTTTCTGTCTGATGAAGGGCTGTCGGAGCTTGTAACAACAATGGCCCTCATTCACGAAAATGTTCGTATTTTTATCCTAAATTTCTCCTACTTTTGTTCGTACGAAGCGTTCGTACGAACATGCCACGTCAGATTCAACAAAGTCTTCTATCCTGAGGAAACGTGTGTAAATGGGTTGCGTAAATTTAATGAATCCCACCTGTCCTAAACAGCTGCGCGTGCACGCGTAGAGGTCATTTACATAATTCCCACCCCTCAAAACACCATATAAGGCCACGTTTCCTGCCTTCTGACAGCAGGAAGTGTCCATTCATTCAAACTCAAGAAGTAAAAGGAGGAACTTCACGCGTTCGGAGATCTGCTCTCAGTCGCGCTGTGGCTACCCCCCCGCAAGTGTCGGATGGTCAAATATCTTTAATTTTAGTGTACTGTGTTACATTATAGTTTCACTTATTCAGAAGAGCCGTGGCGCACCGCTACCCCCCCCCGCAAGTGTCGGATGTGTTTTTGAACAGAAGCATTTTAAAATGTCTCGAAACTACAGTTAACATCATATTAATATTGTAGTGCATATGTTGTCTCCCGTGGGTCGTACAGTATCAGAAATCAAGAATAAATGGTTTGATCTGAAAATGGCTTCAAACAAACGTCTCGCCGCAGCACGGACAGGAGGAGATACTGTAGTCTGCGAGATGATGGACAATAAATGCCACGCTGCAAGACGCGTGCCAACATGTTTTGCAGCACAAATGATGCGCGCACCTCCTAGTCATCGCGCAACCACATTCTGCAGGTTATATTTCGAATCAGATATAATAATCTATTGCTCCGATGGTGTTTGGCACAGCAGTCCAGCAATAGCATGAAAATCAGTCTTAATTCGTACTTGTTCTGCGGCGGTGTATGGGAATTTTATGTACCTGGGTGTTAATATGAGGAGCGGCTTTGATGACCAAGGGGAGCGCACGACTCACTGAAGCCTGCGCGACACACCAGACAAATTAAACTTAAAATTATAATTCTAATTCAAACAGAATAACCTATTGTCAAGAATAATTATGGTGCGTGATTTTTTTAAACCCAAAATATTTTCTAAATAACGAAATATGAAGTTATTCGTGGAGAAGATCCGTCTGGATGACAGCAGACTGACGCTCCTAAATTATACGACAGGTCCGGACCACTCGTAAATTTTGTTCGTATCTGAAAAAAATCGTAGGATACGAAAACATTGTTGAATGCCACAAATGATCCTAAATCACTCGTACGCACAGTTTAAGAACAAATCTGTGCGTACGAACGGTTCGTGAATGAGGGCCAGTGTGTTGGTGACTGTCAGCGTCTATGGCAACGTTGTTATTTGTGTCCTATGAGTTATTATCAATGATATTGCTACACATTGCTCCAGGTTGGTTATCCTTGTTTGTATTATTCATATTTTCTAACAAATGACATATTTTCCCTGTCTCTTCTGAGCTTAGAGGTTTAGGGCCTTTTTTCTGAAACATTTGTGATTTTTTTTGCTCGTCTCGGACTGTTCTGTTCAAGATACAGGAGGAGCAGGGCCTTGGCTTGGGGGGTCCCCTCTGGGACCACCCTTGGCTCAGGGGTCCCTGTTGGGACCACCCATTGTTATGTGGGTTACCTTGGTACCTGTTCTTTTTTGTTTTGTTTTTTGGACGTGCGTCCCACTTTTGATATTGGTGTTCACCCATTGGGTTTGGGTTGGACTACTTTGGTTTTTTGTTCCAATGGACGCCTTCATTTTGTGGTCTGTTAGGTTGGACGTTTTGTTTTTTCTCGTCTTCTTTAGGATAATGAGCTGATGCTCGCGCCCCTTCTAGTTCTAGCGACTGGGATTTGACTTTTTCTCCTGGATACACCTCTAAGGGTGTTTTGTTTTGTCTGTGAGCCTCAAAAACTGTTATAGCACAATCTTTTATTTCTTCAATGGTTTTCTTTTTGTAGTTAGCAATGATGTTTACCGATGTTTTTAATCTTAGAGTTGAGATTTTTGCTGAAAACATATTTAAAACCTACTTCTTCTTCCATGCCTGATTCATTTCTGTTACCAAAATAAGCCTGGAGGATTCTGTCATAATCAGTTATGGGATATAACTAACTACAAATACTTTGTTACTGTACTTAATTACATTTTTCATATATCTGTACCTTACTTAAGTAGAATTAAATGTGAGTATTTTTACTCCACTACATTTTACATGAAGTATCTGTACTTTCTACTATACTACATTTCTAAAATGTGTTTAGTTACAAGTTACATTCCCATTGCAGTTTTTTGATTTGTCGTTAGTTTCAAAGTACCGGTAACTGATGTTGAGAGGTGAGTTGGTCCATTGAATCACTGCAAAGTGGAAAGGTAACATTAGACCCACCTTTAAGAAGAGCTTGGACAATGACCTATATTCTAGTATATATATCATTGAGCTGGGAGCACCCACAGCACCACTAACACACCCAAAATAGATTCCACCACAGAGATTCAGCCAGAAGATGCACAACACCCATGGCCTTATTGAAAGATTATTGAAGGACTATTAAAAGACTACTGAAATATTATTGAAATACTATTGAAATATTATTGAAAGACTACTAAAAGACTGTTCAGTACAACAGGACAGATTTTCTCTCCCAAAAGAACCAGACTGGACTCAAAACAACCAACTTCTTCTGAACTTGAACAATAAATTCTTGCTGCAATATTAAAATGTGTCAGTTCATGGAATGTATGGAGACAAGAGATGGCGCAACACTCTGGTCTACGTTTTGTAAATGGTGTCAGGAAGTTAAAATATTGTTCACTATTGACTCATTAAAAGGTTGACTAGACAATATTTTAACTAGTTGATGACAAACTGGAGTTGAAATGATCAGAGCCTGTTCCTTTGCTCTTTTTTTTTCATCAGACAACTTTTACTTCACTGTGTTTACTGAAGTTAAAATGACACATTGGTTTTGTTTTGTGTTAAATAAAAACTTTCAAAGGTATAATCATTCCTCTTTCTTATTTTTCTCAATGTCATTTAACTCTGCAGGTCATCCCTGAAATTCTGATGGAACAGAATCACAAGTCCAATGGTGAACTGTGTCACAGAGTAAACACAATAAAAACATGCATTATCTGTAGCATTGATCATTAAAATGGCTCAACACTATCAACGTATTACAGAAAATATACATAAGGCAGATGCACTTAATTATACTGTAGACCATTACATTAGTTAATATATTCAGCAAGTACTTTTACTTTAATACTTTAAGTATTTTTAAAAGCAAGTACTTATTTACTTTTACTTAAGTAAAAACATTAATATGGTACTTCTACTTTTACTAGACTACATATTTGTCTGTTTATTTGTACTTTTACTTAAGTACAGTGTATGAGTACTTTCTCCCCCTCTGGTCATAATACATCTGTGGATGTTAATTTTTTCCTTGCATGACATCTCGGCAGCTGGGTAGCCACCGGGCCCCACGCAGGGAGTGTATTCTTTTTCTAGAGCAGCACACAAAAGGCTGTAATATTTCCTAGTGGCGTCTGGTTGACGCGCAATAAAGGTATGCACTCTCCTGTTTGAGGTGAGCCTGATCAGACAGATTTTATTTTCAACCGTAGCATTTGAAAAGCTTTCCAGTTGGAAATCAAGGTCATGTAGATAGGCCTTGGTTTCGTTTGAACCCATTGGCCCTGGCTCGAAGCGTTGAATGTATTTATCTACTTCATGGAGTTCAGCTTTTGAGAGAGAAAGTTGAGAATTATTGTTATTCTCACTTATCTGCACACTTGGTACATCTGTTGATGAGGAGTACACAGGTCCCTGCCCTAGTTGAGGGACTTTACAGGTACGCTGTACTGGACTTGGATTGCCCCAACGGATGGGGGTGGGGGTGGGCTTTGAGACTGGGTTCTCGTGAGTTCCATGCTTGTTTTCCTTTCTTTATGGAGTTTTTCTGTTGTTAAGGCCAGCTCTGCTATACATTCCTTTAGTTGTCCTTGTGATTCTTCATAATCATGTTGTAACTCCATGTACCGTTGGTAAAGTTGTTCTCTTGCTTGTATGCTTTCCTCACATGATTTTGATAGCACCTGCTCCTGCAACTTTTCATTCTCTGCTTGTGTTTTTTATTGACTTGCAGTTTATTTTGAAAGGTCAGCACGGCATGCAGTTCTTTCATGTCCTAGATCCTTACCAAGATCTGAGCTGAGGTTGACTTCTTGATGCAATATGGCTTTTAGCAACAGGGCTAACTTCTAAGCGTTCAATGTTTTTCTTTTGTTTTTCTTTTGATGAGGCACCTTTTGCTAAAGCTTGTAGCTTTATGTTTATATCCATTGCATCCATCTCGTCTAATTGGTCACCATATTTCGTGATGGATTTTGAGAGCAACTCTAAATCTTCATCCAGCGTGTCCATCTTTTCTTCTTCTGACTCTGAATCAAAATCCAGTAGAAGTGGCGGTTCATCATCCACTCTGTTTGTTTACAAACACTGGACACGATCGCTCCTTTGAAGAGCTGATGCACCAGACCTGCTCCCGAGCCCTGGCTGAGTGACGTCACGCGCGTGGCTGGGCGTGAGTGCAGGAGAACGGAGCGCATGTGGAAAAATGACAAACTGCATGTTTCATTTGATATTTTCAAAGAGAGCCTGTTACACTATCAACAAACTGTAAAAGATGAGAAGAACAAATATCTCGCAGGCATTATTTCATCTAACTGTAACAACCCCAGAGTTCTGTTCAAAACTATAGACATTGTTCTCACTAGGCCTCATGCACGAACATGTTTGTATTTTTATCCTAAATTTCTCTTACTTTTGTTCGTACAAAGCATTCGTACGAACATGCCACGTCCGATTCAACAAACTCTTCTATCCTCAGGAAAAGTGTGTAAATGAGCTGCGTACGTATGATGAATTCCACCAGTTCTATCTACCTGCGCGTGCACGCGGAGAGGTTATTTACATAATTCCCACCTCTCAAAACACCATATAAGGCTACGTTTCCTGCCTCAGAGGCAAAACGTGTTAGTTCATAAAATGACAGCGAAAAGTAAAAAGAAGAACTCTACCGGTGCAGAGATTGAAGTTCTGCTCTCTGAGATCAAGAAAAGAAAATCTGTCATTAGCAGCGTCACTCATGGGAGTAAATGACCAGCTAAAGCCAAAGAATGTTTGTTTATAATAAATGTGGACCTTAAAATATACACGCGTCCTGGTGGCTCACTGGGTAAAGCATTGCACTGTTAGGTGCTCCTAACCTTATCGATACCTCGTGGGTTCGATTCCCATAAGGTATGACTATTTTTTTCCCTTCTTTCTTTAGATTATTTATTCATTCTAGATTAAAAAGACTTTATGCTTTATTTCATGTTGTATTGTAAATAGTTTTCTTGCGTTTTTTTTAATCTGGAATGAATTAAAAGGAGAAAAAAAACATTGTCCCATGTAGGAATTGAACCCATAAGGTTCGGAACTGCGACGCAACGCTCATCTCATTGAGCTATCTGAGATCTATGTCTGCAACAGGAGGAGGTCAATATAAAGTCTGCGTTACCGAAGTCTGCGTTACCGAGACAAATTAAACTTAAATTAATTCATAATTTAAGTTGGTTTCAGTTTGAGATCTTCATATTAATATTGTAGTGTTAGAAAACGGCATTGATAACAAATTGATTTTAATTTAAATACTTTAATCCGTTAGTCATTATTGCATTTAAAATTATAATTCGACTTCAAACAGAACCTATTGTCAAGAACAATTGTGGTGCGTGACTTTTTTAAACTCTAAATATTTTCTAAATAACGAAATATGAAGTTATTAGTGGAGAAATTCCGTCTGGATGACAGCAGACCGACTGCTCGTAAAATATACGACAGGTCCGGACCACTCGTAAATTTTGTTCGTATCTGAAAAAAAATCTTAGGATACGAAAACATTGTTGAATGCCACAAATGATCCTAAATCACCCGTACACACAGTTTAAGAACGAATCTGTGCGTACGAACGGTTCGTGCATGAGGCCCAATGCTCCTAAGTCTGTTGATTTTGACGCCTCAAATGAAGTCTGTGAAAGTTTCCTTCAATACTTCACTGATAAAATTGTGTCAACCAGAGCTTGTATTTCTCAGCCTTCTTATGATCCCTCTATTCCTCTACACTGCTCATCTGTTTTTGATCAGTTTGAGCCTGTGTCCTTCTCTTCTCTAGACGACACAGTTGGTCATATGAGGCCCTCTGGTTCCCCCGCAGACTCCATCCCACCTCGCTTGTTTAAGGAGGTATTTTATACAATAGGACCAAGTGTACCCCAGATTATTAATACCAGTCTTTCCTCTGGTATGGTACCGGAGATTTTTAAACATGCATTTGTACGCCCTCTACTTAAAAAAATAGGCCTTGAGCCCTCTCTCTGCTCTAACTTCAGGCCCATCTCTAATCTTCCTTTTATTTCTAAACTGTTAGAGAAGGTTGTTTACAACCAGCTGGTACCATTCTTAGAGAACAATGGTATCACTGAGCCATTTCAGTCTGGGTTTAAAGCCGGTCACAGTACAGAGAGTGCACTTCTGAGGGTTTCAAATGATATTTTCCTTTTAACAGATTCAGGAAAGTTTGATGTTTTATTGCTTTTAGATTTGTCGGCTGCATTTGACACTGTTGACCACAGGGTTTTAATCTCTCGTCTTGAGCACTGTGTGGGCATCAGGGGTGTCACCCTCAATTGGTTTAGGTCCTATTTAACCAATAGGAGTTTTTGTGTAAAAATTGACAATTTTATGTCTTCCACTAATCCTCTTCCACATGGCGTACCCCATGGCCCTTGGCCCTCTTTTATTTGCTCTTTATTTACTCCCCCTCGGCTCAATTTTTAGGAAACATTGGATAGCTTTTCACTTCTATGCTAATGATTGCCAGATCTATCTTCTACGGTGGCCCTGAGGTGCAAAACACATTAACAAATAAGGCTAAACACTTTAACAAATAGTTCTGAAACAAATTAACAAATTCTGAAACACTTTAACATTTTCTGAAACAAATTAACATTTTCTGAAACAAATTAACAAATTCTGAAACACTTTAACATTTTCTGAAACAAATTAACATTTTCTGAAACAAATTAACATTTTCTGAAACAC
>JBBPBX010006990.1:36086-58510 GCA_038048925.1 Garcialebias charrua | reverse complement strand
ACTATAATGTATTACTAAACCTCTAATACTGCAAATATACTATAATATATTACTAAACCTCTAATACTACAACTATACTATACTGTATTACTAAACCTCTAATATTACAACTATACTATACTGTATTATTAAACCTGTAATACTACAACTGTACTATACTGTATTACTAAACCTCTAATACTACAACTATAATATACTGTATTACTAAATGTCTAATACTACAACTATACTATCCTGTATTACTAAACTTCTAGTACTACAACTCTACTATATTAATCAACCTATAATACTATAACTATAATGTACTTTATTAATTAACCTATAATACTTCAAATATACTTTAAAGTATTACTAAACCTCTAATACTGCAAATATACTATACTGTATTACTAAACCTCTAGTACTACAACTATACTATACTGTTTTACTAAACCTCTAATACTTCAACTATACTATAATGGATTACTAAACCTCTACAAATATGCTATACTGTAATACTAAACCTCTAATACTACAACTATACTATCCTGTAATACTAAACCTCTAGTACTACAACTCTTCAATATTGCTAAACATATAATACTGCAAATATACTTCACCGTATTACTAAACCTCTAGTACTACAACTATACTACTGTATACTGTTTTACTAAACCTCTAATACTGCAAATATACTATCCTGTATTACTAAACCTCTAATACTGCAAATATACAATACTGTATTACTAAACAACTAGTACTACAACTATAATTTACTGTATCATTAAACCTCTAATACTACAACTATACTACTGTATACTGTATTACTAAACCTCTAGAACTACAACTCTTCTATATTGATAAACATACAATAATGCAAATATACTATACTGTATTACTAAACCTCTATTACTACAACTATACTATACTGTTTTACTAAACCTCTAATACTGCAAATATACTATAGTGGATTACTAAACCTCTAATACTACAAATATGCTATACTGTATTACTAAACCTCTAATACTACAACTATACTATACTGTATTACTAAACCTCTAATACTACAACTATACTATCCTGTAATACTAAATCTCTAGTACTACAACTCTTCTACATGTATATTGCTAAACATATAATACTGCAAATATACTATACTGTATTACTAAACCTCTTTTACTACAACTATACTACTGTATACTGTTTTACCAAACCTCTAATACTGCAAATATACTATCCTGTATTACTAAACCGCTAGTATTATAACTCTTCTATACTGCTAAACATATAATACTGCAAATATACTATACTCTCTTACTAAACCTTTAATACTACAACTATACTATACTGTATTACTAAACCTCTAATACTACAACTATACTGTATTACTAAACCTCAGTGCATATATCAGAAGTTTCCTTTATTCCATATATTTTCACTGGCTCTTGAATCTGCGATCATTGTTGCACATGTACATGCCACAGCAATCTCCACGACCCATTTTCACTTTAGAACAAATTGTTCAAGTCTCACACCAGGTGCCTGCCCCCAAACAGGACCACAACGTTTTATGCAGAACAAAGATGGCGGTATCGGCGAAACGGCTTTTTGAACTTTTAAACAATGCATGCATGTTTATGATTAGAACAAAAGTTATAATTAAAACAGTTTAATGATTAATGATAATGATTTTATGGTATTTGTAATCAGTAAACAAGTCAAATCTTTGGTGTCAAGTTGGAATTCAGTGTTTTGCTCATTAGGGTTCTCAAAGCCACTCAAGATTAATTTGTGCTTGTGATTTTTTTTCGACGTGACTGTTCCGGGTGCATTGTGCAACTTTGATTTCAAGATCAAATAAAACAGAGACTGTTTTTATTCTCATTGGATGCGAATAAATCCTTAAATTATTAGATTTTTACAATCAGGCCTTGAAGGTGACATGATTACAGTACTTGTATCAATCAGACTTGACAGAAAGGCAATCAGTTTTAAAAATCACCCATAGGATGCATTTTTCTATTTACATACTTGGAAAATACATCCACTAGGTCCTTCACAGAGATGTTAGGAGCTGAACGGTGCCTGTATATGCCAGTTATACCAAGAACGTTATTAGAGACCAACTCTAACTAGAGATAAATCAACTGAAAGCTGAGGAGGACTTTGAACATGTTCTGAAAGTTTTGGGAGTGCTTTTACCTGCTGGTGCGTGTTGAGGTTGGTGTTGTCAGAGTTGGACTTTCTCTTCTAAATATCACAAAATAAAATGTCAGGTTCCACGTTCCACACACGCAACAGGATGAACAAGAAATGGACACTTTAAGCCTCTCACCCTCTGCTGCTCTCCGTCATGATGATGTCTCTCTTTGTGGTGCTTGTGTTAGAACAGAGACAATATTTTACCAAATGATAATCAATCTCCCTTTTTATTGATTGTGTTATTATTTACCGAGAGATCTTACCTGACAGGAGAAGATGTGATGGCTTTAGGCAGGAGGGAGTCGTACAGTGCATCCTCCGACCTACATAACGACAAGAACATTTGAAATCACTGAACCACAATTCAACTATTTTGATTAAATAATATGAAAATAATTGAAAATCGATGGAGTATTTTTCTTACACTGAGGACGTTTTTGTTGGGCTTGTTGATTTAATGTCTCTAAAATATAAAAAAGGCAAAATAATTGTCATCAAACTGAGCTCTTTTCAAAACCACTATGTGCAGAAACTGGATTAACGTACCTGATGGAAGTACTTTTCATGGTCCAGGTCTCAGTACTGGTCACAGATGATTTACTGCATAGAAGAATATTATATTACTTAACTATTATACATCAATGTAGTGTTACATGGCACTTATAGGGAAATATGAATAAAATGCAAACACGGATCTTGACTCAATCCTGCAGTTAAAACATTTTGCTAAAGTTTTTTGTTATTTGCATATTTTAGTTACTCTAATTGCCGAACACAAAATTGTTAGTTTAAACTTTTTGTAATGTGTTACTAACAGGTAAAATAGATCTGGTACATAATAAATGACAATTACATGTTTGTGGAATCATCTCGGGTAGACCTGCGAATGTAATCGTCCTCAGCACTGTCACAAACAAACAAACAAACAAACAACAAAAACAAAATGGTTTGTTTACCCGTTGTATTGTAATCGTTTTGTTCTACGTAACAAAAACTTTAAAGAGAGAAGATTTATTTAAGGGATTGACGGATCGTTTGAAATGGGGTGTTGTGAAAATGTGATGAACAATTACTATCTTACCTGTTTTACATAGTTCTTTGAACAACGTCACTTTGGAGAAATAGAGTTTAAGTCTGAACAATCAGCTAAGAGCTCTGAGCTAAAGGCCTCAGAGAAATACCTGAGTGAAATACTCATGTACACTTTAAAAAGGAGAGGTGGTGCCAAAAAGACAAAAATCGAAAATTGAAAATCTCTGAAAAATAATGTGTCATACTGAGTGACTTAAAAAAAAAACACATAAAACTATAAATGAGTCCAAACAGAGAAAATAATAAGTAAGCTGTATGATGTTAGCGGGTGATGATGTGCTGTAGCATGCATATACTTTTTGTTTAGGCAGTTCCAAACTTAAATGAGCCGGTCTAAAGGCTGAAACTACTGGGCTGAAAATTACCAGTACTGTACTGTAGTTCCCTTTCAGCCCTGTTGACATCTTAAAACGACTCTAATCTAAAACATTTCACAGACATTCAAAATCTAATAAATCAATCATTGTCATAATTTTTGCATTGCACTGTTATTATATTGAGGCTTAGATGAGTATGTATGTATACATATACTGTACTGTATAAAGGTTAATGATGAATGTAGTATTTGTATATAACATGCTACTGGATACCTTGAATTTCTCCCTGGGATTAATAAAGTGTCTGTCTGTCTGTCTGTCTGTCTGTCTGTCTGTCTGTCTGTCTGTCTGTCTGTCTGTCTGTCTGTCTGTCTGTCTGTCTGTCTGTCTAAGGCCTTGTACACACGTAGCCTGGTGTTTGAAAAACGAATATCTGCGCAAAAAAAATCTCCGTACATACATGTTCAGATATTTAAAACTTTCGTCTATATTTCCCAGTTTTTTTCACCACAGAGCGTTGTAATGAATATGCTGAACCCATAGGTGGCAGTGTAGTGCCGTCACAACTCTTCAAAGCAACGACAACTTCCTGTTATTATTTCTTTCTTTTTTCTTTCATTTGTGTGGACAGACCGTGAGGTTGAACTACTGTTAAATACTGTGTTGGAGTACAAAGTTAATAAAATGCAGGAAAATGCCGACTGGGAATCATGTCAGAGCAGGTAGGTTGACATTTTTAGCGCTTTTTTCTCCGAGCATTATGTGACGTCAGCGCCGCTCCAGCTGGAGCATAAACCTCCGGTTCTGAAAGTCCACACGCAGACTCGAACGCGGAGAATTCTCAAATCTCCACTTTGGTCAGAGTTTTTATATTATTCGTTTATAGTTACATCAACCGGAGTTCACGTGTGGATGAAAGGCTAAACCGCATGCTAAACTGTTCGGTTTACTGATATCCGGCTACGTGTGTACAGGGCCTTATTCTGACATAAATATAGTGGTGTTCCTCCTGGAAGTGTTGCAATAACATATACAGTGATGAAAAGGTTTTAAATTCATTGTTTGTGTGAACGGCTGTGAAATGTTTGACACTGGAGTTAATTCACTTTAGTCTCGGCTGCGTTCAGACTAGCCATTAACTCATCACTCTGATCAGGATCAAACACTATTTCTCCAAACTAAGAGTTCAAAAAGGTATCAGCAGCAGGTAAGATATTAATGGTTTATAACATCTCCAAAGAACCCTACAACAAAAGATCTGAACCATCCCTTTAAAACCAATCAGGCTTTGAGACACGGAGCAGCAGAAGACATTTGATGGTTGAGTATATTGATGGTTTTGATTTTTTTTTGGCGTACCAGTCTCAACTTTACAAATGGCAAAATAAATAAATAAAGTTTTGGTAACAAACGTAGTCTTCAATATGAATCCTGTATCAAAACCATTTCCACCTCACTGAAATAAATGTTAATTGATCTGAAATATATTCAGGCTGTGGTGTGTGGTGAGGAAACGTACTCATCATAGCTACTCTTGACAGTCACAGTCTCTTTGGAAGTGATTGTTGATTTGCTGCAAAAAGCAAAAGACGTCATGCACTTGTTATACATATTTCTCTGCACCAAAAATAAAATAATAGTTTAGACTGTTTATCACAGGATTCTTCTTCTTCTTCTTCTTTCGGCTTTTCCCTTTTCAGGGGTCGCCACAGCGAGTCATCCTCCTCCACCTCACTCTGTCCTCTGCATCCTCTGTCCTCACTCCAACTACCTCCATGTCCTCTCTAACTGCATCCATATATCTCCTCTTTGGTCTCCCTCTTTGTCTTTTTCCTGGCAGCTGCATTTCTAACATCCTTCTACCAATATACCCACTGTCCCTCCTCTGGACATGTCCAAACCATCTCAGTCTGGCCTCCCTAACTTTATCTCCCAGTTGTTCAACATGTGCTGTACCTCTGATGATCTCATTCCTGATCTTATCCATCCTTGTCACTCCTAAGGAGAACCTCAGCATCTTCATTTCTGCCACTTCCAGTTCTTTCTCCTGTCTTTTTGTCAATGCCACTGTCTCCAGACCATACAACATAGCTGGTCTCACCACTGTCTTGTAAACTTTTCCTTTGACCTTTGCTGACACCTTTTTGTCACAAATCACTCCTGAAACTTTTCTCCATCCCTCCATCCTGCCTGGACTCTCTTTTTCACCTCTTTACCACATTCCCCATTTTCCTGGACAGTGGACCCCAAGTACTTGAAGTCCTGCACCTTTGTGACCTCTGCTCCTTGTAGCCTCACTGTTCCACTGGCCTCCCTCTCATTCACACACATGTACTCTGTCTTACTACGACTGACTTTCATTCCTCTTCTTTCAAGAGCATACCTCCACCTCTCCAAGTTCTCTTCCACTTGTTCCCTGTTCTCACCACAGATCACAATGTCATCTGCAAACATCATAGTCCATGGGGATTCCTGCCTGACCTCATCTGTTAGTCGGTCCATCACCAGAGCAAACAAGAAGGGGCTCAGAGCCGATCCTTGATGCAATCCCACCTCCACCTTGAAGCTATCTGTCACACCCACAGCACATCTCACCACTGTCCTGCTGTCCTCATACATGTCCTGTACCAGTCTAACATACTTTTCTGCCACTCCAGATTTCCTCATGCAATACCACACCTCTTCTCTTGGTACCCTGTCATATGCTTTTTCTAAATCCACAAACACACAATGGAGTTCTTTCTGACCCTCTCTGTACTTCTCTATCAACATCCTCAAAGCAAAGATGGCATCTGTGGTGCTCTTTCTTGGCATGAAACCATACTGCTGCTCACAGATAGTCACCTCTTGTCTAAGTCTTGCTTCCACAACTCTCTCCCAGATCTTCATTGTGTGGCTCATCAACTTAATTCCCCTGTAGTTGCTACAACTCTGTACATCACCCTTGTTCTTAAAAATGGGAACCAGCACACTTCTTCTCCATTCCTCAGGCATTTTCTCACCCTCAAATATTCCATTAAATATTTGAGTCAAAAACCTCACTGCCATCTCTCCGAGACATTTCCAAACCTCCACTGGTATGTCATCAGGTCCTACTGCCTTCCCCTTCTTCATTCTTTTCAGAGCTTTCCGGACTTCACCCTCACTAATCTTTCCCACTTCCTGGTCCACCGTTTCTATTACCTCCACTCTTCTTTCTCTTTCATTCTCTTCATTCATTAGCTCCTCAAAGTAATCCTTCCATCTTCCCATCACACACTCCTCACTTGTTAGAACATTCCCATTCCCATCTTTAATAAGCCTAACCTGCTGCACATCCTTTCCAGCCTGATCCCTCTGTCTTGCCAATCGGTACAAGTCCTTCTCGCCCTCTTTAGTGTCCAGTCTCCCATATAACTCATTGTACGCCCTCTGCTTTGCCTTAGCTACTTCCCTCTTTGCTCTATGTCCCATCTCCTTATATTCCTGTCTCCTCTCTTCAGTCCTCTCACTGTCATATTTCTTCTTGGCTAATCTCTTTCTTTGAATGGCGTCCTGCACTTCACTATTCCACCACCAGGTTTCCTTATCATCCATTCTCTGTCCAGATGACACACCAAGTACCTTCCTACCTGTCTCTCTAATTACTGTTGCTGTAGTAGCCCAGTCACTTGGAAGCTCTTTCTTACCACCCAGAGCCTTTAACAGCTCGTCTCTGAATTTCTCACAACATTCTTCCTTCTTTAGCTTCCACCATTTGGTCTTCTTCTCTGATTTTACTCTTTTTCTCTTCTTCGCAACAACAGTCATTCTACACACAACCATCCGATGCTGTCTGGCCACACTCTCCCCTGCCACAACCTTACAGTCTCCAATCTCCTTCAGGTTTCCTCTTCTACACAGAATGTAGTCGATCTGCGTACTCCTTCCTCCACTCTTATAGGTCACTCTATGTTCCTCCCTCTTTTGGAAATAGGTATTGACTATAGCCATTTCCATTCTCTTGGCAAAATCCACCACCATCTGTCCTTCCTGGTTTCTTTCCTTGACACCAAACCTACCCATCACTTCCTCATCCCCTCTGTTTCCTTCACCAACATGTCCATTCAGGTCTGCTCCAATCACCACTCTTTCCTCCCTGGGAATACTCTCTATCACTTCATCCAAATCTTTCCAAAATTTATCTTTCTCCTCCCCATCACATCCAACCTGTGGAGCATAACCACTTACTATGTTTAGCATCAGACCTTCTACTTCTACCTTTAGACACATCACCCTATCTGACACTCTCTTCACATCTACTACATTCTTTGCCAACTCCTCCTTCAGGACCACCCCTACTCCATTTCTCTTTCTATCCACACCATGGTAAAACAGTTTAAACCCTGCTCCAATACTGCGAGCCTTGCTGCCCTTCCACTTGGTCTCTTGGACACATAAAACATCTACCTTTCTTCTCTGCATCATGTCAGCCAGCTCTCTACCTTTGCCTGTCATTGTCCCCACATTTAGAGTTGCAACCCTCAGTCCTACATTCTTCACTTTCCTCCTCTCCCTCTGTCTCCTGACACGTTTTCCTCCTCGGGGTCTTCGACTAACAGTAGTACAATTTCCGCCGGCACCCTGTTTGTCAACAGCACCGGTGGCGGACGTTGTTAACCCGGGCCTCGACCGATCCGTTTATCACAGGATTATATAACATAAATTAAAGTCTGTTACCTGTCAGTGCCTTTATTTTTGATAGACCTGGGAATGAGCGAGTCGTAGAGTTTGTCCTCAGCGCTGCAAGAAAAAAAAAATCCTTTTGTCAATTTGATGACCAGAACAATGTTTGTTTCGTGTTACCATTTTACACAACAAAATTAACAATGGAACTATAGCTGAAACGTGTCCATCTTCAGCTACAAGAGCTTCTTTCACAGCTGCACACATCTGTACTGAAACGTCTGTTTGAGGCTCATTTAAAACAAATTCTAAAAGTAGCACAACTGTGAAGTCACCTTCAAAGTTCTTAGAGGATCATTAACTGTGATCAAACCAAACCATCTTAGTTGTGCAGCAACATTTCTAAATCTCTAAAAAATATGCATTTAATGTTAATTATTTTGCTTTGTATTCAGAATTTATTCATAACCATTCTCAAACATCCATGGATGGATGGATAATTTAAAAAATATAATATATGTGAAAGTGATTACTCTTAGCTACATCACATCACATGTTAGTTTATTACAGTATTGGTAAAAAAAAAAATATTTTTTAAATTCATTTATTCATTTAATTTCATTTCCATTAAAAACACAAATACAATTTCAATTTTTTTTAAAACAAACATAAAATGAAAGGAAGCAGAAGAAGAAAATTTCTTATCATGTCTGCTCCCTCTTAAACGAAATCAATTCAAACTATCAATTCAAACAATAATCATTCATATACAGTATAATACATCAAAATACATAACTCAAAGTTTCACGTTTAGCAAAATAGACATTAACCTGTTATATATATCTTTCCAACAAAATGGTTTTTATCTTTTTCTTAAATACAAACATTGACTTCACCATTTTTGCATCATCCTCCAAACCATTCCCTGTATTGTAGTAGGCCGACCCTTTAAACTGGTTCTATACTTAGGTTTAACAAAAATATATATTCCCTTCAAATTATAACAACTCTTCCTCTTTACAAAATATGCTTGAATGTTTGATGGTAGCAAGCAATTCTGAGCTTTAAACATAAGTAGAAGAATATTATAATCCACTAAATCATAAAACTTAATTTATTCAGTCTAAGCCATTTTTATGTTGGCCCACGTCACTTAGCTGTAGCAGCCATCTTGAACTGGATTGAGTACAAAAGTAAATCTGTTACAGATGTACATTCAGTTATTATTTTTTAAAGGTTTCAGTAGCATCCGCTTTGCGGTTTATGAGATATTTTGCTAACAGACCCAACAGGGTTGACTCATATGGGCAATGTTTAAATTTCAAGCAAATATCATATGAAGCATCACTTGGAGTTAATGTTACAAATGGCTCTCAGATCCAACCAAATATCAACACAATATTTGTAAAACCGATCCAGTTGCAGACGTTTTTGTGTTTTCTAAAGAGTTTTTTCCCCCATTAAAATCTGTTCAGTGGTTTACGAGACATTTTTCTAACAGACAGACACATTCACAGAGATGGAGAAGATTGTTTGCGACTGCATTGCAGCTTTCGGCAGCAGGGGACAAATAATCCATAAAACACCAAGTATAAAATGTAAATGTTTAACTGTTGTCCTGGCTGTGATAGTGTGATGACAACAGTCACTTTCTCTCACACACCTACAGACCATCTGAGCATTGACTTATTCTAGGGAAATAAAACAATGAATATGCAAGGAGCAAGACAAGCAGCTACAGCTGCTGATGCACATTCTTGTAACATTGTTTCCTGCTAACTTACATTTCTGGAGCTGCAGTAGATCAGCGGTCAGGCTCTGAGGTGCAGAGCAACAACAGATATTATGAAATGAACTTACTCAACATCAGCACCACTTTTCACCGTCACAGTCTGAGTTGTCATTTTGCTGCAAAGAGGAAGGAATGCATGCTCACCATGACATTTGGCTCAGTCTTATCATCAGAATATTGTCCTGAAAAGCTTCGGTTATGAGAATATTACCTGTTTGCCGATGAGAAATCATCCCTTGATGGTGACTGGAGGAGAGTGTCCAACAGTTTGTCCTCGGCGCTGCACAGAGACAGGAGAAGTTAAATGGTGGGCCAGAGGAGGATTCAGCTCCACTGCAGCTAATCATCTGATCATGTCTTACTCGGTGGTGGTGGTTACTGATTGCTCTGTCACTTTTGTTGTTCTGGTAGGTGAGTAGGTAGGTGAGTAGGTAGGTGAGTATGTTGAGTACTGGGAACTGGATGTGAGCAAACAAACAAACCAACAAAAAAGATGTGACAATAATCTTACTCTCAATGAGAAAAAAGAAGCAGACAACTGAACATCTTTTAGAACTAGTGTATCTGTTGCTTATTTTCTAAGAGTTTTTAATCAAAGACAACTACAGTATACTATAAAAAAGACCATTTGTTTGCCTCATAGTTTTTTTTTTCAGGCTGCAGGTTTACTCGTAGTTCCTAAAGTTTCCAAAAGCAGAATGGGATGCAGAGATTTCGGTCATCAGTTTCCTCACTTGTATGTGAATGTTTCAGTTCAATGCCCTGAGACAATTTCTGTTGTGATTTGACACTATATAAATAAACTGAATTGAATTGATTTTTTTAAATTAAAAAATAAATCCTAAACGGATTTATAATATGAAAAATAATGTTGTACATTTTTTCACGTGTTAAGAGCTTATTTAAAAGATCCAGGCAGGTCTACCCTAAAGGGACACATCACAGTTACATATGTGAAATTTAGCTTTGTTGAGACAAAGCTAACTCATGATATATTGAGTTATTTTAACTGATAATCATAACTCAACTCTAAAAAGCATAAAAAACAGTAAACACTCCTCTAATGAGAACTAAGCAGAATATATTTCCATTATTTTGTTTTGTACAAGGATTGAATCTTACTCTTTGCTTGAAGATTTCACGCGTTCAGTGAATGGATCAGAAGATTTAATCACAGGGGATCTTTGGACAAAAAAAAAACAGAAAGAAATTATTACAATGATGTAAACTCAGGGTGTGATAATAAACTGTGTATGTATGGGGGAATTTTACTGACAAGTTGAGAGCACACATTTTCAGTTTATGAGCAGAAATTAATCTCTTTGTTCAAAAACTTGTAACGCTTGCACTCAAAACTTCTGCTCTCTTTCAAATATTCTTCTCTCAAATCTTTGTGTTCACGCTCAGATTTTCTGCTCGCGTGTCCCAGCCAATAGACAGTTGCCAGGCGAAGGTACTCCTTGTTCCATAAGAGAGCAGAATTGTTTTGCAAACGAGCAGAGAGGTTTGCGAGCGGAGACTTGATCCGTGCAGAGAGAAATTTTGTGCACAAGCAGAAAATCTGAGCGTGAGAGAGCACAGAGAATATTTGAAAGAGAGCAGAAGTTTTGAGTGCAAGCGGAAAATCTTCAGCGTGAAAACAAACATTTGAGAGAGCACAGAGAATATTTGAAAGAGAGCAGAAGTTTTGAGTGCAAGCAGAAAATCTTAAGCGTGAACACAATTATTTGAGAGAGCACAGAGATTATTTGAAAGAGAGCAGAAGTTTTGAGAGCAAGCAGAAAATCTTGAGCGTGAACACAATTATTTGAGAGAGCACAGAGATTATTTGAAAGAGAGCAGAAGTTTTGAGTGCAAGCGGAAAATCTTCAGCGTGAAAACAAACATTTGAGAGAGCACAGAGAATATTTGAAAGAGAGCAGAAGTTTTGAGAGCAAGCAGAAAATCTTGAGCGTGAACACAATTATTTGAGAGAGCACAGAGAATATTTGAAAGAGAGCAGAAGTTTTGAGTGCAAGCAGAAAATCTTAAGCGTGAACACAAACATTTGAGAGAGCACAGAGAATATTTGAAAGAGAGCAGAAGTTTTGAGTGCAAGCAGAAAATCTTCAGCGTGAAAACAAACATTTGAGAGAGCACAGAGAATATTTGAAAGAGAGCAGAAGTTTTGAGTGCAAGCAGAAAATCTTCAGCATGAAAACAAACATTTGAGAGAGCACAGAGAATATTTGAAAGAGAGCAGAAGTTTTGAGTGCAAGCAGAAAATCTTCAGCGTGAAAACAAACATTTGAGAGAGCACAGAGAATATTTGAAAGAGAGCAGAAGTTTTGAGAGCAAGCAGAAAATCTTGAGCGTGAACACAATTATTTGAGAGAGCACAGAGAATATTTGAAAGAGAGCAGAAGTTTTGAGTGCAAGCAGAAAATCTTCAGCGTGAAAACAAACATTTGAGAGAGCACAGAGAATATTTGAAAGAGAGCAGAAGTTTTGAGTGCAAGCAGAAAATCTTCAGCGTGAAAACAAACATTTGAGAGAGCACAGAGAATATTTGAAAGAGAGCAGAAGTTTTGAGTGCAAGCAGAAAATCTTCAGCATGAAAACAAACATTTGAGAGAGCACAGAGAATATTTGAAAGAGAGCAGAAGTTTTGAGAGCAAGCAGAAAATCTTAAGCGTGAACACAATTATTTGAGAGAGCACAGAGAATATTTGAAAGAGAGCAGAAGTTTTGAGAGCAAGCAGAAAATCTTGAGCGTGAACACAAAGATTTGAGAGAGCACAGAGAATATTTTAAAGAGAGCAGAAGTTTTGAGAGCAAGCATTACCTTCCTCTTCCGGCTCTCGACAAAGCAAGTCGCATATCTTTTTGCTCCTTCCCTCCCTAAGTTTTCCTCCTCCCTGCTTGCTTTTTGTCTCGTCTGTGACTCTTCAGCGCTCACTCGAACCAATTTGCGATGGAGTTAATAAATTGGGCTGTTTCATCTATGGATAAGATTTTTTCCACGAAGCGGACCGGGCCAGGAGAAGCGGCCTGCCCCTCTGACACGCACGCTGTCGGATACATGATGGACTCCTGGGGACAGTGGCAACCCATGTGTTTGACCGTCTTGTCTGTCGAAGACGTGGAAGATTTGTGGATTATTGGGATATTAGTAGCAGCTGCTCTGTTTTTTGGCGTGAGCGGAGCTGTCTGTTACTGGAAGTTCAGGAAGATTTCGGCAGCTATCGGCGCACTGGCCAAACTTCCTGATCAGCAAGAGTCTCTGATCCGGGCTGTGAGCTCCTCAACCCAGCTGTTGTACGAGCTGAACCGCACAATGGGAGCGGTAGACCACCGTGGACCTGCGGTGCGCTTTGGAACTCGTTTACAGCCGCCCGGCGTTAATCAGGGCACGGATGGAGGTTTGTAGCCTCGGAAACTCATTTGATTCGGCGATTTTGGACCTGAACAGCACCTGGACTCTGGAAGGCTGCAGTCAAAAAGAACACTGTGGCCTGGATTGAAGATAAACAAAAGAACTATCTAATCTAGTTTCTGCGCGACCTTGGAAAAGAAGAAGGCTGTTGGGAACTATTCTCCTGGAGTGAAGCTGAGAGACACTGCTGACCCCCTCCCCCTCCCTCCCCAGAGGTCCCTGGGAGTGTGCTCAGAGGCGCCGAGCTTAACATCTGCTGAACTGTGTTATCTGAAGTGCTGCTCACAGACTCTTTGATCTCCTTGCATGTCGTCAAATCTGCAACAATGTCTTGTCTGGCTGTGCTTATGCTGATAGAGTTTTTGGGACTTTATCATAGAGTGTCTTAAGGCAATCTTTGATAGATTCTTTTTTTGAATATCACAAATGATACCTATTGTGTTTTTCCTTTTTCCATATCTGTTTGACCTTCATCCGGAGACGGATGAGCGCGGCCGCGCAGAAGAACATGTAATGTGTTTGGAAATGCTGCAGCTTGCATACTCTTCCCTCTTCCGGACGACTGTGCTACATAATCACGTTGTATTACGGTGCAATGTTAATAAATAAATCTCTTATCTTTCTCTTATCTCTCTTATTACAAGTTTTGAGAAAAAATAGATGAATTCCCGCTTTCAAACTGAAAATGTGTGCTCTCGACTTATGCCAGTAAAATTCCCCCAAATGTGCGCTGATCTGTACTTGATAGTCTGGCTGCTGGTGATGGTGGTCGTCTCAATTGTAGATCCGTTCTTTGTCATTGTTGTAGTTGTGGTGCTAAAACAAGAGGAATAAAGTTATTTAAAAAACTTCCTCTTTTCTTTCTTTAGTTTGTTGCAGATTTCGGTTGCGTACCTCGTCTTCGGCTCATCTTTGACAGTAGTCGTGAACCTGTCGTAGCAGCAGATAAAAATATTTTTACATCAAATCTCTTGTTCCACTTGATTATTGAGTATTTTATAAGACTGGAGCTGTACGTACGAGCTGGGAGTATCCATCTTCCCACTTGAGTATCTATGAAAACAAACAAGCGGATTGTTTTTTGGTTAAAAAAAAGAATGAATGAAGAAAAAACATGTATAACTATAAAGTTAGCAGTGAAAGCTTACTTCTTTGTGTAGGAGGTTGAAGTCCTTGTTGAAGACACAGAACTGTCAGGAGAAGAGAAATACAGTTCAGCCATGTGTCTGCTTTAAATATTGAACATCTTACCGGCCTAGAATTCATTGAAGGAATGTATATCACCCGCCACCATCCGTACCAGAGTTTTAGACTGAGATCTTTTTTATGTTATAGATGTTTTGGTTAAAGCTTGCTAAAAATAATTGATTAGCTGTGACAGCCATCCTTAACTGAGTTGACGTCAACGGTTAATCAGTTGTAGATATGCATCAACTAATATCTTTCTGAAAGTTTCATTAAAATCTGTCCTCTGGTAAATTAAATATTTTGCTAACAGACGAACATGGTTGAACCCAACAGTTACTGCTAAGGTTTAAAGTAAATATCTTGCACAATGAGTGGCACATGCAGTAAATGTTGTGAAAAACTCTTAGCTTCAGCCACACCCAAATTTAGCACATTATGTGTAAAATTGACATAAATATAGCCATTCGTGAGTTTGTAAGGTGAGTTGGCTGTGGTGGCCATCTTGAACTTAATTAGCTCCAAAAGTTAATTAATTGCAGATAAATTAAGGTCAATAAGAAATAAAAAAAAATGTGGATGTAAAGCCAATGATAATGTTGTTAACATTTTATAACACTTTGTCCTGTGGTAGCTCATGAAATATTTTTCTAACAGGCATGAATAAATAAATAATAAGAATAATCACTGTGAAATATCACATCGTGCTGATGCTGATCTGTTTTCTTGTTGCTGTGTTCATCTGTGACCATCTGCTCATACAGACTCATGTTCGTGCTGCTGTTTGTAATGATGTTTTTCTATTACTCTAGGGCTTAGTGTATTTCTAGTTGATGTTTTTCTTAGTTCATATCCTAGATGTTATTACTGTTTTTCTCTTACATTTTGTTGTTGGATGTAACTGGGACCCTGTGTACATAATCTCATTTCATCACATGTACGGTACTACATGCGGTGCAAATGACAATAAAGACTCTCTGACTCTGACTCTGAGTTGACTCAAGATAACACCAGAATTTTGAGTAAAGACCTGTTAGTGCTCAGAATACGTGTTGGGGATCAATCTCAGTTACTACCACACAGTTACAGCCATTTTTGTGCTTTTTCCTTTCCAGGTCAGTTATCTGTGACAACCGTATTAACTCAAAAAATATATTTTGTAAACAGACACACACATGCGGGACAAAAAAGAAGAAATATTTTACCCGTTAGCAGTAAATTAAAAATATTATCCAAACCTGGTTTTCAAATCATCCTGACCTCCTCCAAACCTGCAGCGACAGAAAGTCAGAAGTGATGGTTTCAGTCACAACGTGCATAATATATATTCATATATACATTTAATAAATACTAATCTCAGAAAGATGCTAACTAGAGTTTTACCTTTTGCTGAGAGCCAGCACCGATGCAGGTTTGGTGGTGCCTTTGGCTGGATCTAGTTCTGAAGAACTGCATGAGAGAATGAAACATCATTAAGGATTAAAACACTTTTAATGCTTTGTCATTGCTTTGCCTTCTTTCTTCTTCTTCTTCTTCCAGCTTTTCCTCTTCAGGAGTCTCCACAGCGAGACATCCTCCATCTCACTCTGTCCTCACTCCAACTATATCCATGTCCTCTCTAACTGCATCCATAAACCTCCCCTTTGTCTTTTTCCTGGCAGCTGCATTTCTAACATCCTTCTACCAATATACCCACTGTCCCTCCTCTGGACATGTCCAAACCATCTCAGTCTGGCCTCCCTAACTTTATCTCCCAGTTGTTCAACCTGTGCTGTACCTCTGATGATCTCATTCCTGATCTTATCATCCTTGTCACTCCTAAGGAGAACCTCAGCATCTTCATGTCTGCTACTTCCAGTTCTTTCTTTTTTTGTCGGTGCCTCTAGATCAGGGGTCTGCAACTGTTGCAATATAAAGAACCATTTTTGCCACTTTGCCTGTGATGAGTCCGGAGCCGCAAAACCTGCTGCAACTGTGTACTGTCAACTGGTGACCCATGGACCACTACAGGTTTGTTGGAGATGGTTTGTCCGGGCAGTAGAGGTGATATTATAAAACAAAAAATGTCTATTATTAATATTTTTACATTTAATTACAAAATAAAAGACCAGATTCATGTAAAGAAATAAAATATATATAATTTTAAATACTTTTGTAAAAATTAAAACACAGACCTCTGCAGGCTGATATGAGTTATCTTAATTGTTGAAGAATTAAGTATCCTGCCTACTACAACTATCCTACTTAACTCAGTTCGGGGTCAGTAAGCACAACCAGAAGTAATACACAAGGCACACAGGATTGTAAGGCTCACTGTCGATCTTTGAGAAAATTCAAGGATTTTAAGTGCGCCTTATAGTCCAAAAAATACAGTACTTAATGCATAAAGTTAAAGACAGTATGAAATTAGGCCAGTTTGTTGAATATCCAATTACATTTTTTAAATAAAAATAAATACTTTCGTTTACTTTCACTTTGTTTTTTGTGTTTTATTTTTAGTGTTATCAAAGTTACCGGTACTCACCCTATTCCTTCTCAGCAAATGTCTTAAAGATATTCCAAAACATTGTGGTGGTTTTGAAAGAAAGGTCAGCTTAGACTGGAAGTTGACTTACTGCTGGGTACTAGCATGATGTAGTCCACATGTTTTACACCGTGTATTTGTACTATTCTTCACATATTTGAAAATGATAGGAAATCTGATAAAACTAGCCATTTTCATTGTTGGCAATAATTTATGTTAGTTTTGGTCAAAGCCTGAAAGAGGGACCAAAGAGCCACATGTGGCCCCAGAGCCGCAGATTGCAGACCCCTGCTCCAGAACGCTCAACACAGCTGGCCTCACCACTGTCTTGTGAGGTTCTTTGTCATTTATTTGCCTATGAAGGTAATTTAAATCTCTTTTTTAAGTTTTTACCCGTCAGAAGTTTCATCCGGTCTGCTTCGACCCAAAACACTCTTGCCAAAGTTGGGGTCTTGGCTGTGAGAGAAGAATGAATACATCAGTTCATTCAGGCAGGGATGAGTCAACAAGGTGACGAGTGAAAAGGAATGTAAAAAGGTGTGCTGGTACCAGTAGCACCAGTCTGTCCAGTCATAAGTCTGTTGGCCTTCTGAGTTACTTACTCCACAGCTTCATCCTCATCGTCTGCTTTCTTGATCCAGCTGTTGTCTTTCAGGAGGCTTTTGGCTGCAGGGAAAAATATATATAGCAGGAACTTATTGTAGATCTCATACGTTTGTTGGATTAACACATGATTTATGCTCAAGTTAAAGTTCACGTCGGCCTAACAAAACATAGAAAGTCCAATCAGTCAATCAATCAATTCAACTTTATTGTCCATGACATTCAATGAAATGGGGATTTGTCTTTGACATCTGGCTCATAAAAACAACACAAGATAAAACATATAATAAAAATAATAAAAACTTTAAAAAGCTTTGCTAAATCAATTAAAAACATTCAGTTAAAACCATTCTAAAATACAGGATACATTAAAATATGACAACATCCCAGCAGACAGTGGTTTGTTACGCGAGGCTGCGTTTAAACAGGACCTTGTTAAGGACATTCACAGCAGAGGGAACACATGACTTTTTGTACCCATTTTTCTTTGCTAAAGGAACCAGCAGTCTTCTACCAGATGGAACCAGCCTGAAGACTGTAATGGTTGCAGTGGACGAGCTGGGTCATTGTAAACCTGGATTGACTTTTTGTTTCCAGAACCTGACTGTACAGATCTGTAAGTGTCATTTATTGATGACCATTGACTTTACTATGTTTGACCACCTGGGACAACTTGTTCCTGTCTCTGGTTAGGAGGTTCCCATACCACGAGACAATATTAAATTAGACTATTATATTAATAAACGTATCAGTGGCTTTGACAGTGATCTATTTGATGGAATAAAGTTCAGTACATTCTGTAAAGAAAGCAAGTACTTTGACGATACTCTGAACAAACAGAGATTATGTGCACACATTTTTATTGTGACAAAACTTGAAACAAGCAGAAAGCAAATACTTACCACTTGCTGAATACTTGCTCATTTTGGAATTTCACCTGAAAGTCAAAGCAAAAACTCAAATTAGACACTAGATGTCACTGCAGGCTGATCATTGAACCTGAGCTCACTGAACTTGTTTAACCCCCCCACCCCCTTTTCTTCTAAATCCTTAACATTCTTTAGTATTTTTTTTTTCCTCCTCTCATATGTTTTTGATCTCAGGGGTGGTTTTTGTGAGCATTGCTGCTGGGCTGGTTTGTCACCACGCCTTGAGTCCAGCAGCAGAAGTTCTGCTCAACCACTGACTCAGCCATTAAAGTCAAACTGGTTTGTCTTGATCTCTGCCCACATTAAGACACACACACCCTCCATCACACTCCTTCAAACTCACAATGGTCAGCAAAACAGAGTTACATGCAATTCAGTTCAGTTCAGTTTATTCATATACAGTAACATGCCAAATAATAGCAATAATAATCAATTCTGTGCCTTTTAATCACTACGTCACTTCAATAAATGACATCATCAGAGATAAACTGGCTGAATTTAAATTATAAGCAAATTGCTTTGCTTTACATTTGCAATAATTGATTGCAAACATAAACCTGAACAGCTGAAATAGATTAATTTTAACCTATAACAAATGAAGTTTCAGTGGTAATCTAAATGTACTGTTGATCAGAATGCTCAATACTTGGAAGTATTTTCTGATCATATCGTGCAGAGCTGTGATACAAATCAATGTTTTCTCTGACTAAACGTTCCTGGACTTGAATTCACATTTCATCAACCTAGATAACACTTATTAAGTTGGTGTTTTTATTGCTTTGTGCACTTTTTTTTTTAAATTAAAAAGATCTAATGCTCATTTTAAGGTCAGCAAACTCATCTAAAACAGTTTGTTGTGTATTGTTCCTCCGTCTCCAGTAAAATGGTGTGGGTCGTTCTTAAGACATGTTCATTTTTTTTTCAAAATTAATACATTTATCGCACAAGGAACTTTCTTTTAGATACAAGAGATACAAACTAGAAACACAAACTCAATGTATTTTGAGTTTTTTTCCACATTAAATAGGTATCGCGTTGACAATAAAGATATTTTTCTTGCATTATTCTTCAAGCAGAAGAATAAAACCACTAAAAAAAGGTAAAAATCTCCTAAATTATATTTTATAGGCCATAAAATCAGATTTGACTTCATAATATGCTTTTCAATTTGTGTTTTAAGTTACATCTAACCAATTGTACTATTTTTGACATAACATCAACAAAAAAAGCACAGAGACTGATTCAAGCCTTGAGAAAGAGCACAGACACTTACCTCCACAGATGTCCCTGCTGCTTCTTGTTTTTCAAAGGTAAACCTCTCTGTGGTTCAGGTACGAACACCTGTCTGTCACACTGCTGCACTGTCACACCCTTCAATGTCATACCTGCTGCTTTTAATGTGGGGAGGCCACCCAAGGGAGTGGCTTGGCTGAGGAATGAAAGAAAACTTTTCCTTTTTTAAATTTCACTCAAGGTGTTTCTGCCTCCATCGTCATTATTTCTCTCTCAAACAGGAGTTTCGCTGAATGTAAGCTGGAGAGCTGAAGGACCTGCTGTTCAGCTTGACTGTTGAGGAAGCAGACTCACAAAACAAGTGCTGAAATGTGACCGTCTGATCCAGCCTTAAACTAAATATCACACGATTCAACACTCTAAACATTTGTCTCTTTAAAAAGTATTCAGGTTTAGTGGATATAAATCAAGAAAATAAATGAACATAACTGTTATCCTGCAGCACAACTGTATACCAGTGCTGATGTTTTAGTCGTTGTGACTGACGGCAGACTTTGCTCCTACACATGCTGATAAAAGTAATAGAAGCTCTGACAGGTTATAAAAGTTGAAGCTCCAATAAATGTCTTTATATCTAACCTGCATATGGTCTTATGGAAACAGGTGAGCATTAAAGCCTTAAACTGTGACACTGATTACCGGTAGGTGTTTTTTTTTAATCGTTTGACACTCTGGTCAAGCATTTGAGCACATTTCTTATTGAAGCATGCAACTAAAACAGTATTTAAAATGATCTTCAAAATGTGGAGGTTTAAATAAATGTTAAATATTGTTATTATACCCTCATAAAAAATGTGAAGATAATTTCTTTATAGCTATTCTCTTGATCTGGCCCTTGTGGTGAGTGAATGAGAAGTCTACTGTTGGGAGTGTTGTGTTCTTGGCGATCAGAGGTAGGAAAGTTGCACAGCGTACTTCATACCTGACGTAGGTGTGTGACAGCATGGGACTGATATGTGAACCCCTCCCAGCCACTGACATGGCAGAAGGAATGCAGACTGCCCTGCCGTGACATAACAACCAGGATGACATTCATCAGACATTGACACTTTCATACAAACTGTGAGGTCCCTTGTTATGGATCCTGCGAGCTGAGTGAGCTTTTAATCCATCACCAGGTGCAATGGCAAAGCCTTATTTGTACTAAAACGAGCATGGTGGTCAGTTTACATATGTATATATGGTGGTGAGTGACCATCTTGAATTTTGACGTGGCAACCCAATTTTTAATAATAATCATTTTATTTAAAAGCGCCTTTCAGGACACCCAAGGACACTTAACAAACCATTACAGTGTACAGATCAAACATTATCAGCGACAAATTGAAATATAAAATACATAAAGATTATAAAATGCAAAATAATAAAAATACATTTAGTAAAGTTAATGATAAGCTAGTCTAAAGAGATGTGTTTTCAGAGCAGTCTTGAACAGAGAAAGGGAGGTGGTGTTTCGAAGGTCTGGCGGTAGAGCGTTCCAGAGGTGAGGGGCAGAGCAGGTGAAGGCCCTGCTCCCCATGGTGGAGAGGCGGGCAGAGGGTACATGGAGATGTAGCGAAGAGGAGGATCTGAGAGAGCGTGATGGGATGGAGATTTGTAGGAGGTCAGATAGA
Organism: Garcialebias charrua; assembly: GCA_038048925.1. NCBI lineage: Eukaryota > Metazoa > Chordata > Actinopteri > Cyprinodontiformes > Rivulidae > Garcialebias > Garcialebias charrua. The sequence goes on along the minus strand of JBBPBX010006990.1, from coordinate 36,922 downwards.
TAAGGAGGGGCAAGGTTGTGGATAGCTTTGAACGTGAGAAGTAGAATTTTGAAGATGATGCGTGATTTAACCGGGAGCCAGTGGAGCTGCTGCAGGACAGGAGTGATGTGGTTATAGTAGGAGGTTTGAGTGATGACACGGGCAGCTGAGTTCTGGACCATCTGTAACTTGTGGAGAGATTTGTTGGGGAGGCCGTAGAGAAGGGAGTTGCAGTAATCGATACGGGAAGTCACAAGACTGTGCACCAGGATGGCTGTGGAGCGGGGTGTGAGAGAAGGACGGAGACGGTTAATATTACGGAGGTGGAAATAGGCAGACCGAGTAATATTGTTGATGTGTGAAGTGAAGGAGAGAGTGGTGTCGAGGATGACACCGAGACTCTTGACCTGAGGGGAGGGGGATAGCAGAGAGTTGTTAAGGGGGACGAGAAGATGTTCTGATTTTGAAATAGAGTTTTTGGTACCGACAAGAATGATTTCTGTTTTGTTGCTGTTTAGTTGAAGGAAATTGTTAGAAAACCAGTGATTTAGCTCAATGAGACAGTCGGTGAGGATGGAGGGTGGGTGGGTGGAGTTAGGTTTTGATGACAAGTAGAGCTGTGTGTCATCAGCATAACAGTGGAAATGGACGCCGTATTTGCGGAAGATGTGACCTAGAGGAAGGAGGTAAATGATGAAGAGGAGGGGTCCGAGGACAGAGCCTTGGGGGACACCCGTGGAGACAGGGGAAGACTGGGAACGGAAGGATTTAAGCTGAATGAATTGAGTGCGATCAGAGAGATAGGAGTTGAACCAGTCTAACGGGGTACCTGAGATGCCAATGGTTAGTCTGTTGAG
>JBBPBX010006990.1:1745-35762 GCA_038048925.1 Garcialebias charrua | reverse complement strand
TCCTTCAGCCAAGCCACTCCCTTGGGTGGCCTCCCCACATTAAAAGCAGCAGGTATGACATTGAAGGGTGTGACAGTGCAGCAGTGTGACAGACAGGTGTTCGTACCTGAACCACAGAGAGGTTTACCTTTGAAAAACAAGAAGCAGCAGGGACATCTGTGGAGGTAAGTGTCTGTGCTCTTTCTCAAGGCTTGAATCAGTCTCTGTGCTTTTTTTGTTGATGTTATGTCAAAAATAGTACAATTGGTTAGATGTAACTTAAAACACAAATTGAAAAGCATATTATGAAGTCAAATCTGATTTTATGGCCTATAAAATATAATTTAGGAGATTTTTACCTTTTTTTAGTGGTTTTATTCTTCTGCTTGAAGAATAATGCAAGAAAAATATCTTTATTGTCAACGCGATACCTATTTAATGTGGAAAAAAACTCAAAATACATTGAGTTTGTGTTTCTAGTTTGTATCTCTTGTATCTAAAAGAAAGTTCCTTGTGCGATAAATGTATTAATTTTGAAAAAAAAATGAACATGTCTTAAGAACGACCCACACCATTTTACTGGAGACGGAGGAACAATACACAACAAACTGTTTTAGATGAGTTTGCTGACCTTAAAATGAGCATTAGATCTTTTTAATTTAAAAAAAAAAGTGCACAAAGCAATAAAAACACCAACTTAATAAGTGTTATCTAGGTTGATGAAATGTGAATTCAAGTCCAGGAACGTTTAGTCAGAGAAAACATTGATTTGTATCACAGCTCTGCACGATATGATCAGAAAATACTTCCAAGTATTGAGCATTCTGATCAACAGTACATTTAGATTACCACTGAAACTTCATTTGTTATAGGTTAAAATTAATCTATTTCAGCTGTTCAGGTTTATGTTTGCAATCAATTATTGCAAATGTAAAGCAAAGCAATTTGCTTATAATTTAAATTCAGCCAGTTTATCTCTGATGATGTCATTTATTGAAGTGACGTAGTGATTAAAAGGCACAGAATTGATTATTATTGCTATTATTTGGCATGTTACTGTATATGAATAAACTGAACTGAACTGAATTGCATGTAACTCTGTTTTGCTGACCATTGTGAGTTTGAAGGAGTGTGATGGAGGGTGTGTGTGTCTTAATGTGGGCAGAGATCAAGACAAACCAGTTTGACTTTAATGGCTGAGTCAGTGGTTGAGCAGAACTTCTGCTGCTGGACTCAAGGCGTGGTGACAAACCAGCCCAGCAGCAATGCTCACAAAAACCACCCCTGAGATCAAAAACATATGAGAGGAGGAAAAAAAAAATACTAAAGAATGTTAAGGATTTAGAAGAAAAGGGGGTGGGGGGGTTAAACAAGTTCAGTGAGCTCAGGTTCAATGATCAGCCTGCAGTGACATCTAGTGTCTAATTTGAGTTTTTGCTTTGACTTTCAGGTGAAATTCCAAAATGAGCAAGTATTCAGCAAGTGGTAAGTATTTGCTTTCTGCTTGTTTCAAGTTTTGTCACAATAAAAATGTGTGCACATAATCTCTGTTTGTTCAGAGTATCGTCAAAGTACTTGCTTTCTTTACAGAATGTACTGAACTTTATTCCATCAAATAGATCACTGTCAAAGCCACTGATACGTTTATTAATATAATAGTCTAATTTAATATTGTCTCGTGGTATGGGAACCTCCTAACCAGAGACAGGAACAAGTTGTCCCAGGTGGTCAAACATAGTAAAGTCAATGGTCATCAATAAATGACACTTACAGATCTGTACAGTCAGGTTCTGGAAACAAAAAGTCAATCCAGGTTTACAATGACCCAGCTCGTCCACTGCAACCATTACAGTCTTCAGGCTGGTTCCATCTGGTAGAAGACTGCTGGTTCCTTTAGCAAAGAAAAATGGGTACAAAAAGTCATGTGTTCCCTCTGCTGTGAATGTCCTTAACAAGGTCCTGTTTAAACGCAGCCTCGCGTAACAAACCACTGTCTGCTGGGATGTTGTCATATTTTAATGTATCCTGTATTTTAGAATGGTTTTAACTGAATGTTTTTAATTGATTTAGCAAAGCTTTTTAAAGTTTTTATTATTTTTATTATATGTTTTATCTTGTGTTGTTTTTATGAGCCAGATGTCAAAGACAAATCCCCATTTCATTGAATGTCATGGACAATAAAGTTGAATTGATTGATTGACTGATTGGACTTTCTATGTTTTGTTAGGCCGACGTGAACTTTAACTTGAGCATAAATCATGTGTTAAAGACTGCCACAAAATGCTTATATTTAGGAAAATGCTCAATCTTCCTTTTCATGTGTAAACTGAACGAAAATAACCAGACACTTGCATATAAATATACAGCTTCACAGCAGTTTATGCAACTGCCACAAGTGCCATGAAAGTACTTTTCACACGTGGTCTCTACTTCAAGAAAAGAAAAAGGGAAATTTAAAGAATTCTTTCCACAATTTTACTGAATCATTCTTATTGCAGTCATCAAATGTTGTTGGCATTGTTGCTTGCAAGCAGGTAACGAATAAACAATGTAGGTGTGAACAAGAAGAAAACGTCTTTATTAATTATTTTTTGTTAAAGGAGCTGTATGTAACTTTTCTAACAATATATTTTTAACATATTTCTTCACTCTGTCACTACCTCCTGACATACTGATTTTAGACAAGTAATCTCTGAAAAAAACTATTGTCCCCTTGCTTCTCTAAAAGCATTTCTAAAAAGCCACAGTGACCCGCCGTTAACCAGCCAATAAAAACAGAGTTTGTAACCAGCCAATAAAAACAGAGCTTGAATTTGAATCAGCCAATAAAAACAGAGCTTGAATTTGAATTTCAGCAGAGCAAGGGGTAACAGAGCCATATATGGCTCTGAGGGGGAGGGACCAGAAACGTGTCTCTGTTCAAAATTTTCCTAAGTTCCAGCGTGTTCCAGAAATNTTGTTGACTCATCCCTGCCTGAATGAACTGATGTATTCATTCTTCTCTCACAGCCAAGACCCCAACTTTGGCAAGAGTGTTTTGGGTCGAAGCAGACCGGATGAAACTTCTGACGGGTAAAAACTTAAAAAAGAGATTTAAATTACCTTCATAGGCAAATAAATGACAAAGAACCTCACAAGACAGTGGTGAGGCCAGCTGTGTTGAGCGTTCTGGAGCAGGGGTCTGCAATCTGCGGCTCTGGGGCCACATGTGGCTCTTTGGTCCCTCTTTCAGGCTTTGATCAAAACCAACATAAATTATTGCCAACAATGAAAATGGCTAGTTTTATCAGATTTCCTATCATTTTCAAATACTGTATGTGAAGAATAGTACAAATACACGGTGTAAAACATGTGGACTACATCATGCTAGTAACCAGCAGTAAGTCAACTTCCAGTCTAAGCTGACCTTTCTTTCAAAACCACCACAATGTTTTGGAATATCTTTAAGACATTTGCTGAGAAGGAATAGGGTGAGAAACTTTGATAACACAATGTTTTGGAATATCTTTAAGACATTTGCTGAGAAGGAATAGGGTGAGAAACTTTGATAACACTAAAAATAAAACACAAAAAACAAAGTGAAAGTAAACGAAAGTATTTATTTTTCTTTAAAAAATGTAATTGGATATTCAACAAACTGGCCGAATTTCATACTGTCTTTAACTTTATGCATTAAGTACTGTATTTTTTGGACTATAAGGCGCACTTAAAATCCTTGAATTTTCTCAAAGATCGACAGTGAGCCTTACAATCCTGTGTGCCTTGTGTATTACTTCTGGTTGTGCTTACTGACCCCGAACTGAGTTAAGTAGGATAGTTGTAGTAGGCAGGATACTTAATTCTTCAACAATTAAGATAACTCATATCAGCCTGCAGAGGTCTGTGTTTTAATTTTTACAAAAGTATTTAAAATTATATATATTTTATTTCTTTACATGAATCTGGTCTTTTATTTTGTAATTAAATGTAAAAATATTAATAATAGACATTTTTTGTTTTATAATATCACCTCTACTGCCCGGACAAACCATCTCCAACAAACCTGTAGTGGTCCATGGGTCACCAGTTGACAGTACACAGTTGCAGCAGGTTTTGCGGCTCCGGACTCATCACAGGCAAAGTGGCAAAAATGGTTCTTTATATTGCAACAGTTGCAGACCCCTGATCTAGAGGCACCGACAAAAAAAGAAAGAACTGGAAGTAGCAGACATGAAGATGCTGAGGTTCTCCTTAGGAGTGACAAGGATGATAAGATCAGGAATGAGATCATCAGAGGTACAGCACATGTTGAACAACTGGGAGATAAAGTTAGGGAGACCAGACTGAGATGGTTTGGACATGTCCAGAGGAGGGACAGTGGGTATATTGGTAGAAGGATATTAGAAATGCAGCTGCCAGGAAAAAGACAAAGGGGAGGTTTATGGATGCAGTTAGAGAGGACATGAAGATAGTTGGAGTGAGGACAGAGTGAGATGGAGGATGTCTCGCTGTGGAGACTCCTGAAGAGGAAAAGCTGGAAGAAGAAGAAGAAGAAAGAAGAAGGCAAAGAAATGACAAAGCATTAAAAGTGTTTTAATCCTTAATGATGTTTCATTCTCTCATGCAGTTCTTCAGAACTAGATCCAGCCAAAGGCACCACCAAACCTGCATCGGTGCTGGCTCTCAGCAAAAGGTAAAACTCTAGTTAGCATCTTTCTGAGATTAGTATTTATTAAATGTATATATGAATATATATTATGCACGTTGTGACTGAAACCATCACTTCTGACTTTCTGTCGCTGCAGGTTTGGAGGAGGTCAGGATGATTTGAAAACCAGGTTTGGATAATATTTTTAATTTACTGCTAACGGGTAAAATATTTCTTCTTTTTTGTCCCGCATGTGTGTGTCTGTTTACAAAATATATTTTTTGAGTTAATACGGTTGTCACAGATAACTGACCTGGAAAGGAAAAAGCACAAAAATGGCTGTAACTGTGTGGTAGTAACTGAGATTGATCCCCAACACGTATTCTGAGCACTAACAGGTCTTTACTCAAAATTCTGGTGTTATCTTGAGTCAACTCTGCCTGTTAGCAAAATATTTCATGAGCTACCACAGGACAAAGTGTTATAAAATGTTAACAACATTATCATTGGCTTTACATCCACATTTTTTTTTATTTCTTATTGACCTTAATTTATCTGCAATTAATTAACTTTTGGAGCTAATTAAGTTCAAGATGGCCACCACAGCCAACTCACCTTACAAACTCACGAATGGCTATATTTATGTCAATTTTACACATAATGTGCTAAATTTGGGTGTGGCTGAAGCTAAGAGTTTTTCACAACATTTACTGCATGTGCCACTCATTGTGCAAGATATTTGCTTTAAACTTTAGCAGTAACTGTTGGGTTCAACCATGTTCGTCTGTTAGCAAAATATTTAATTTACCAGAGGACAGATTTTAATGAAACTTTCAGAAAGATATTAGTTGATGCATATCTACAACTGATTAACCGTTGACGTCAACTCAGTTAAGGATGGCTGTCACAGCTAATCAATTATTTTTAGCAAGCTTTAACCAAAACATCTATAACATAAAAAAGATCTCAGTCTAAAACTCTGGTACGGATGGTGGCGGGTGATATACATTCCTTCAATGAATTCTAGGCCGGTAAGATGTTCAATATTTAAAGCAGACACATGGCTGAACTGTATTTCTCTTCTCCTGACAGTTCTGTGTCTTCAACAAGGACTTCAACCTCCTACACAAAGAAGTAAGCTTTCACTGCTAACTTTATAGTTATACATGTTTTTTCTTCATTCATTCTTTTTTTTAACCAAAAAACAATCCGCTTGTTTGTTTTCATAGATACTCAAGTGGGAAGATGGATACTCCCAGCTCGTACGTACAGCTCCAGTCTTATAAAATACTCAATAATCAAGTGGAACAAGAGATTTGATGTAAAAATATTTTTATCTGCTGCTACGACAGGTTCACGACTACTGTCAAAGATGAGCCGAAGACGAGGTACGCAACCGAAATCTGCAACAAACTAAAGAAAGAAAAGAGGAAGTTTTTTAAATAACTTTATTCCTCTTGTTTTAGCACCACAACTACAACAATGACAAAGAACGGATCTACAATTGAGACGACCACCATCACCAGCAGCCAGACTATCAAGTACAGATCAGCGCACATTTGGGGGAATTTTACTGGCATAAGTCGAGAGCACACATTTTCAGTTTGAAAGCGGGAATTCATCTATTTTTTCTCAAAACTTGTAATGCTTGCTCTCAAAACTTCTGCTCTCTTTAAAATATTCTCTGTGCTCTCTCAAATGTTTGTTTTCACACTGAAGATTTTCTGCTTGCACTCAAAACTTCTGCTCTCTTTCAAATAATCTCTGTGCTCTCTCAAATAATTGTGTTCACGCTTAAGATTTTCTGCTTGCACTCAAAACTTCTGCTCTCTTTCAAATAATCTCTGTGCTCTCTCAAATGTTTGTTTTCACACTGAAGATTTTCTGCTTGCACTCAAAACTTCTGCTCTCTTTCAAATAATCTCTGTGCTCTCTCAAATGTTTGTTTTCACACTGAAGATTTTCTGCTTGCACTCAAAACTTCTGCTCTCTTTCAAATAATCTCTGTGCTCTTTCAAATAATTGTGTTCACGCTTAAGATTTTCTGCTTGCACTCAAAACTTCTGCTCTCTTTCAAATAATCTCTGTGCTCTCTCAAATAATTGTGTTCATGCTTAAGATTTTCTGCTTGCATTCAAAACTTCTGCTCTCTTTCAAATATTCTCTGTGCTCTCTCAAATGTTTGTTTTCACGCTGAAGATTTTCTGCTTGCACTCAAAACTTCTGCTCTCTTTCAAATATTCTCTGTGCTCTCTCAAATGTTTGTTTTCACGCTGAAGATTTTCCGCTTGCACTCAAAACTTCTGCTCTCTTTCAAATATTCTCTGTGCTCTCTCAAATGTTTGTTTTCATGCTGAAGATTTTCCGCTTGTACTCAAAACTTCTGCTCTCTTTCAAATATTCTCTGTGCTCTCTCAAATAATTGTGTTCACGCTTAAGATTTTCTGCTTGCACTCAAAACTTCTGCTCTCTTTCAAATATTCTCTGTGCTCTCTCACGCTCAGATTTTCTGCTTGTGCACAAAATTTCTCTCTGCACGGATCAAGTCTCCGCTCGCAAACCTCTCTGCTCGTTTGCAAAACAATTCTGCTCTCTTATGGAACAAGGAGTACCTTCGCCTGGCAACTGTCTATTGGCTGGGACACGCGAGCAGAAAATCTGAGCGTGAACACAAAGATTTGAGAGAAGAATATTTGAAAGAGAGCAGAAGTTTTGAGTGCAAGCGTTTCAAGTTTTTGAACAAAGAGATTAATTTCTGCTCATAAACTGAAAATGTGTGCTCTCAACTTGTCAGTAAAATTCCCCCATACATACACAGTTTATTATCACACCCTGAGTTTACATCATTGTAATAATTTCTTTCTGTTTTTTTTTTGTCCAAAGATCCCCTGTGATTAAATCTTCTGATCCATTCACTGAACGCGTGAAATCTTCAAGCAAAGAGTAAGATTCAATCCTTGTACAAAACAAAATAATGGAAATATATTCTGCTTAGTTCTCATTAGAGGAGTGTTTACTGTTTTTTATGCTTTTTAGAGTTGAGTTATGATTATCAGTTAAAATAACTCAATATATCATGAGTTAGCTTTGTCTCAACAAAGCTAAATTTCACATATGTAACTGTGATGTGTCCCTTTAGGGTAGACCTGCCTGGATCTTTTAAATAAGCTCTTAACACGTGAAAAAATGTACAACATTATTTTTCATATTATAAATCCGTTTAGGATTTATTTTTTAATTAAAAAAAATCAATTCAATTCAGTTTATTTATATAGTGTCAAATCACAACAGAAATTGTCTCAGGGCATTGAACTGAAACATTCACATACAAGTGAGGAAACTGATGACCGAAATCTCTGCATCCCATTCTGCTTTTGGAAACTTTAGGAACTACGAGTAAACCTGCAGCCTGAAAAAAAAAACTATGAGGCAAACAAATGGTCTTTTTTATAGTATACTGTAGTTGTCTTTGATTAAAAACTCTTAGAAAATAAGCAACAGATACACTAGTTCTAAAAGATGTTCAGTTGTCTGCTTCTTTTTTCTCATTGAGAGTAAGATTATTGTCACATCTTTATTGTTTGTTTGTTTGTTTGTTTGTTCACATCCAGTTCCCAGTACTCAACATACTCACCTACCTACTCACCTACCTACTCACCTACCAGAACAACAAAAGTGACAGAGCAATCAGTAACCACCACCACCGAGTAAGACATGATCAGATGATTAGCTGCAGTGGAGCTGAATCCTCCTCTGGCCCACCATTTAACTTCTCCTGTCTCTGTGCAGCGCCGAGGACAAACTGTTGGACACTCTCCTCCAGTCACCATCAAGGGATGATTTCTCATCGGCAAACAGGTAATATTCTCATAACCGAAGCTTTTCAGGACAATATTCTGATGATAAGACTGAGCCAAATGTCATGGTGAGCATGCATTCCTTCCTCTTTGCAGCAAAATGACAACTCAGACTGTGACGGTGAAAAGTGGTGCTGATGTTGAGTAAGTTCATTTCATAATATCTGTTGTTGCTCTGCACCTCAGAGCCTGACCGCTGATTACTGCAGAATGTGCATCAGCAGCTGTAGCTGCTTGTCTTGCTCCTTGCATATTCATTGTTTTATTTCCCTAGAATAAGTCAATGCTCAGATGGTCTGTAGGTGTGTGAGAGAAAGTGACTGTTGTCATCACACTATCACAGCCAGGACAACAGTTAAACATTTACATTTTATACTTGGTGTTTTATGGATTATTTGTCCCCTGCTGCCGAAAGCTGCAATGCAGTCGCAAACAATCTTCTCCATCTCTGTGAATGTGTCTGTCTGTTAGCAAAATGTCTCGTAAACCACTGAACAGATTTTAATGGGGGAAAAAACTCTTTAGAAAACACAAAAACGTCTGCAACTGGATCGGTTTTACAAATATTGTGTTGATATTTGGTTGGATCTGAGAGCCATTTGTAACATTAACTCCAAGTGATGCTTCATATGATATTTGCTTGAAATTTAAACATTGCCCATATGAGTCAACCCTGTTGGGTCTGTTAGCAAAATATCTCATAAACCGCAAAGCGGATGCTACTGAAACCTTTAAAAAATAATAACTGAATGTACATCTGTAACAGATTTACTTTTGTACTCAATCCAGTTCAAGATGGCTGCTACAGCTAAGTGACGTGGGCCAACATAAAAATGGCTTAGACTGAATAAATTAAGTTTTATGATTTAGTGGATTATAATATTCTTCTACTTATGTTTAAAGCTCAGAATTGCTTGCTACCATCAAACATTCAAGCATATTTTGTAAAGAGGAAGAGTTGTTATAATTTGAAGGGAATATATATTTTTGTTAAACCTAAGTATAGAACCAGTTTAAAGGGTCGGTCTACTACAATACAGGGAATGGTTTGGAGGATGATGCAAAAATGGTGAAGTCAATGTTTGTATTTAAGAAAAAGATAAAAACCATTTTGTTGGAAAGATATATATAACAGGTTAATGTCTATTTTGCTAAACGTGAAACTTTGAGTTATGTATTTTGATGTATTATACTGTATATGAATGATTATTGTTTGAATTGATAGTTTGAATTGATTTCGTTTAAGAGGGAGCAGACATGATAAGAAATTTTCTTCTTCTGCTTCCTTTCATTTTATGTTTGTTTTAAAAAAAATTGAAATTGTATTTGTGTTTTTAATGGAAATGAAATTAAATGAATAAATGAATTTAAAAAATATTTTTTTTTTTACCAATACTGTAATAAACTAACATGTGATGTGATGTAGCTAAGAGTAATCACTTTCACATATATTATATTTTTTAAATTATCCATCCATCCATGGATGTTTGAGAATGGTTATGAATAAATTCTGAATACAAAGCAAAATAATTAACATTAAATGCATATTTTTTAGAGATTTAGAAATGTTGCTGCACAACTAAGATGGTTTGGTTTGATCACAGTTAATGATCCTCTAAGAACTTTGAAGGTGACTTCACAGTTGTGCTACTTTTAGAATTTGTTTTAAATGAGCCTCAAACAGACGTTTCAGTACAGATGTGTGCAGCTGTGAAAGAAGCTCTTGTAGCTGAAGATGGACACGTTTCAGCTATAGTTCCATTGTTAATTTTGTTGTGTAAAATGGTAACACGAAACAAACATTGTTCTGGTCATCAAATTGACAAAAGGATTTTTTTTTTCTTGCAGCGCTGAGGACAAACTCTACGACTCGCTCATTCCCAGGTCTATCAAAAATAAAGGCACTGACAGGTAACAGACTTTAATTTATGTTATATAATCCTGTGATAAACGGATCGGTCGAGGCCCGGGTTAACAACGTCCGCCACCGGTGCTGTTGACAAACAGGGTGCCGGCGGAAATTGTACTACTGTTAGTCGAAGACCCCGAGGAGGAAAACGTGTCAGGAGACAGAGGGAGAGGAGGAAAGTGAAGAATGTAGGACTGAGGGTTGCAACTCTAAATGTGGGGACAATGACAGGCAAAGGTAGAGAGCTGGCTGACATGATGCAGAGAAGAAAGGTAGATGTTTTATGTGTCCAAGAGACCAAGTGGAAGGGCAGCAAGGCTCGCAGTATTGGAGCAGGGTTTAAACTGTTTTACCATGGTGTGGATAGAAAGAGAAATGGAGTAGGGGTGGTCCTGAAGGAGGAGTTGGCAAAGAATGTAGTAGAGGTGAAGAGAGTGTCAGATAGGGTGATGTGTCTAAAGGTAGAAGTAGAAGGTCTGATGCTAAACATAGTAAGTGGTTATGCTCCACAGGTTGGATGTGATGGGGAGGAGAAAGATAAATTTTGGAAAGATTTGGATGAAGTGATAGAGAGTATTCCCAGGGAGGAAAGAGTGGTGATTGGAGCAGACCTGAATGGACATGTTGGTGAAGGAAACAGAGGGGATGAGGAAGTGATGGGTAGGTTTGGTGTCAAGGAAAGAAACCAGGAAGGACAGATGGTGGTGGATTTTGCCAAGAGAATGGAAATGGCTATAGTCAATACCTATTTCCAAAAGAGGGAGGAACATAGAGTGACCTATAAGAGTGGAGGAAGGAGTACGCAGATCGACTACATTCTGTGTAGAAGAGGAAACCTGAAGGAGATTGGAGACTGTAAGGTTGTGGCAGGGGAGAGTGTGGCCAGACAGCATCGGATGGTTGTGTGTAGAATGACTGTTGTTGCGAAGAAGAGAAAAAGAGTAAAATCAGAGAAGAAGACCAAATGGTGGAAGCTAAAGAAGGAAGAATGTTGTGAGAAATTCAGAGACGAGCTGTTAAAGGCTCTGGGTGGTAAGAAAGAGCTTCCAAGTGACTGGGCTACTACAGCAACAGTAATTAGAGAGACAGGTAGGAAGGTACTTGGTGTGTCATCTGGACAGAGAATGGATGATAAGGAAACCTGGTGGTGGAATAGTGAAGTGCAGGACGCCATTCAAAGAAAGAGATTAGCCAAGAAGAAATATGACAGTGAGAGGACTGAAGAGAGGAGACAGGAATATAAGGAGATGGGACATAGAGCAAAGAGGGAAGTAGCTAAGGCAAAGCAGAGGGCGTACAATGAGTTATATGGGAGACTGGACACTAAAGAGGGCGAGAAGGACTTGTACCGATTGGCAAGACAGAGGGATCAGGCTGGAAAGGATGTGCAGCAGGTTAGGCTTATTAAAGATGGGAATGGGAATGTTCTAACAAGTGAGGAGTGTGTGATGGGAAGATGGAAGGATTACTTTGAGGAGCTAATGAATGAAGAGAATGAAAGAGAAAGAAGAGTGGAGGTAATAGAAACGGTGGACCAGGAAGTGGGAAAGATTAGTGAGGGTGAAGTCCGGAAAGCTCTGAAAAGAATGAAGAAGGGGAAGGCAGTAGGACCTGATGACATACCAGTGGAGGTTTGGAAATGTCTCGGAGAGATGGCAGTGAGGTTTTTGACTCAAATATTTAATGGAATATTTGAGGGTGAGAAAATGCCTGAGGAATGGAGAAGAAGTGTGCTGGTTCCCATTTTTAAGAATAAGGGTGATGTACAGAGTTGTAGCAACTACAGGGGAATTAAGTTGATGAGCCACACAATGAAGATCTGGGAGAGAGTTGTGGAAGCAAGACTTAGACAAGATGTGACTATCTGTGAGCAGCAGTATGGTTTCATGCCAAGAAAGAGCACCACAGATGCCATCTTTGCTTTGAGGATGTTGATAGAGAAGTACAGAGAGGGTCAGAAAGAACTCCATTGTGTGTTTGTGGATTTAGAAAAAGCATATGACAGGGTACCAAGAGAAGAGGTGTGGTATTGCATGAGGAAATCTGGAGTGGCAGAAAAGTATGTTAGACTGGTACAGGACATGTATGAGGACAGCAGGACAGTGGTGAGATGTGCTGTGGGTGTGACAGATACCTTCAAGGTGGAGGTGGGATTGCATCAAGGATCGGCTCTGAGCCCCTTCTTGTTTGCTCTGGTGATGGACCGACTAACAGATGAGGTCAGGCAGGAATCCCCATGGACTATGATGTTTGCAGATGACATTGTGATCTGTGGTGAGAACAGGGAACAAGTGGAAGAGAACTTGGAGAGGTGGAGGTATGCTCTTGAAAGAAGAGGAATGAAAGTCAGTCGTAGTAAGACAGAGTACATGTGTGTGAATGAGAGGGAGGCCAGTGGAACAGTGAGGCTACAAGGAGCAGAGGTCACAAAGGTGCAGGACTTCAAGTACTTGGGGTCCACTGTCCAGGAAAATGGGGAATGTGGTAAAGAGGTGAAAAAGAGAGTCCAGGCAGGATGGAGTGGATGGAGAAAAGTTTCAGGAGTGATTTGTGACAAAAAGGTGTCAGCAAAGGTCAAAGGAAAAGTTTACAAGACAGTGGTGAGACCAGCTATGTTGTATGGTCTGGAGACAGTGTCATTGACAAAAAGACAGGAGAAAGAACTGGAAGTGGCAGAAATGAAGATGCTGAGGTTCTCCTTAGGAGTGACAAGGATGGATAAGATCAGGAATGAGATCATCAGAGGTACAGCACATGTTGAACAACTGGGAGATAAAGTTAGGGAGGCCAGACTGAGATGGTTTGGACATGTCCAGAGGAGGGACAGTGGGTATATTGGTAGAAGGATGTTAGAAATGCAGCTGCCAGGAAAAAGACAAAGAGGGAGACCAAAGAGGAGATATATGGATGCAGTTAGAGAGGACATGGAGGTAGTTGGAGTGAGGACAGAGGATGCAGAGGACAGAGTGAGGTGGAGGAGGATGACTCGCTGTGGCGACCCCTGAAAAGGGAAAAGCCGAAAGAAGAAGAAGAAGAAGAATCCTGTGATAAACAGTCTAAACTATTATTTTATTTTTGGTGCAGAGAAATATGTATAACAAGTGCATGACGTCTTTTGCTTTTTGCAGCAAATCAACAATCACTTCCAAAGAGACTGTGACTGTCAAGAGTAGCTATGATGAGTACGTTTCCTCACCACACACCACAGCCTGAATATATTTCAGATCAATTAACATTTATTTCAGTGAGGTGGAAATGGTTTTGATACAGGATTCATATTGAAGACTACGTTTGTTACCAAAACTTTATTTATTTATTTTGCCATTTGTAAAGTTGAGACTGGTACGCCAAAAAAAAATCAAAACCATCAATATACTCAACCATCAAATGTCTTCTGCTGCTCCGTGTCTCAAAGCCTGATTGGTTTTAAAGGGATGGTTCAGATCTTTTGTTGTAGGGTTCTTTGGAGATGTTATAAACCATTAATATCTTACCTGCTGCTGATACCTTTTTGAACTCTTAGTTTGGAGAAATAGTGTTTGATCCTGATCAGAGTGATGAGTTAATGGCTAGTCTGAACGCAGCCGAGACTAAAGTGAATTAACTCCAGTGTCAAACATTTCACAGCCGTTCACACAAACAATGAATTTAAAACCTTTTCATCACTGTATATGTTATTGCAACACTTCCAGGAGGAACACCACTATATTTATGTCAGAATAAGGCCCTGTACACACGTAGCCGGATATCAGTAAACCGAACAGTTTAGCATGCGGTTTAGCCTTTCATCCACACGTGAACTCCGGTTGATGTAACTATAAACGAATAATATAAAAACTCTGACCAAAGTGGAGATTTGAGAATTCTCCGCGTTCGAGTCTGCGTGTGGACTTTCAGAACCGGAGGTTTATGCTCCAGCTGGAGCGGCGCTGACGTCACATAATGCTCGGAGAAAAAAGCGCTAAAAATGTCAACCTACCTGCTCTGACATGATTCCCAGTCGGCATTTTCCTGCATTTTATTAACTTTGTACTCCAACACAGTATTTAACAGTAGTTCAACCTCACGGTCTGTCCACACAAATGAAAGAAAAAAGAAAGAAATAATAACAGGAAGTTGTCGTTGCTTTGAAGAGTTGTGACGGCACTACACTGCCACCTATGGGTTCAGCATATTCATTACAACGCTCTGTGGTGAAAAAAACGGGGAAATATAGACGAAAGTTTTAAATATCTGAACATGTATGTACGGAGATTTTTTTTGCGCAGATATTCGTTTTTCAAACACCAGGCTACGTGTGTACAAGGCCTTAGACAGACAGACAGACAGACAGACAGACAGACAGACAGACAGACAGACAGACAGACAGACAGACAGACAGACAGACAGACAGACAGACAGACAGACAGACAGACACTTTATTAATCCCAGGGAGAAATTCAAGGTATCCAGTAGCATGTTATATACAAATACTACATTCATCATTAACCTTTATACAGTACAGTATATGTATACATACATACTCATCTAAGCCTCAATATAATAACAGTGCAATGCAAAAATTATGACAATGATTGATTTATTAGATTTTGAATGTCTGTGAAATGTTTTAGATTAGAGTCGTTTTAAGATGTCAACAGGGCTGAAAGGGAACTACAGTACAGTACTGGTAATTTTCAGCCCAGTAGTTTCAGCCTTTAGACCGGCTCATTTAAGTTTGGAACTGCCTAAACAAAAAGTATATGCATGCTACAGCACATCATCACCCGCTAACATCATACAGCTTACTTATTATTTTCTCTGTTTGGACTCATTTATAGTTTTATGTGTTTTTTTTTTAAGTCACTCAGTATGACACATTATTTTTCAGAGATTTTCAATTTTCGATTTTTGTCTTTTTGGCACCACCTCTCCTTTTTAAAGTGTACATGAGTATTTCACTCAGGTATTTCTCTGAGGCCTTTAGCTCAGAGCTCTTAGCTGATTGTTCAGACTTAAACTCTATTTCTCCAAAGTGACGTTGTTCAAAGAACTATGTAAAACAGGTAAGATAGTAATTGTTCATCACATTTTCACAACACCCCATTTCAAACGATCCGTCAATCCCTTAAATAAATCTTCTCTCTTTAAAGTTTTTGTTACGTAGAACAAAACGATTACAATACAACGGGTAAACAAACCATTTTGTTTTTGTTGTTTGTTTGTTTGTGACAGTGCTGAGGACGATTACATTCGCAGGTCTACCCGAGATGATTCCACAAACATGTAATTGTAATTTATTATGTACCAGATCTATTTGACCTGTTAGTAACACTTAATAAACATATTACAAAAAGTTTAAACTAATAATTTTGTGTTCGGCAATTAGAGTAACTAAAATATGCAAATAACAAAAAACTTTAGCAAAATGTTTTAACTGCAGGATTGAGTCAAGATCCGTGTTTGCATTTTATTCATATTTCCCTATAAGTGCCATGTAACACTACATTGATGTATAATAGTTAAGTAATATAATATTCTTCTATGCAGTAAATCATCTGTGACCAGTACTGAGACCTGGACCATGAAAAGTACTTCCATCAGGTACGTTAATCCAGTTTCTGCACATAGTGGTTTTGAAAAGAGCTCAGTTTGATGACAATTATTTTGCCTTTTTTATATTTTAGAGACATTAAATCAACAAGCCCAACAAAAACGTCCTCAGTGTAAGAAAAATACTCCATCGATTTTCAATTATTTTCATATTATTTAATCAAAATAGTTGAATTGTGGTTCAGTGATTTCAAATGTTCTTGTCGTTATGTAGGTCGGAGGATGCACTGTACGACTCCCTCCTGCCTAAAGCCATCACATCTTCTCCTGTCAGGTAAGATCTCTCGGTAAATAATAACACAATCAATAAAAAGGGAGATTGATTATCATTTGGTAAAATATTGTCTCTGTTCTAACACAAGCACCACAAAGAGAGACATCATCATGACGGAGAGCAGCAGAGGGTGAGAGGCTTAAAGTGTCCATTTCTTGTTCATCCTGTTGCGTGTGTGGAACGTGGAACCTGACATTTTATTTTGTGATATTTAGAAGAGAAAGTCCAACTCTGACAACACCAACCTCAACACGCACCAGCAGGTAAAAGCACTCCCAAAACTTTCAGAACATGTTCAAAGTCCTCCTCAGCTTTCAGTTGATTTATCTCTAGTTAGAGTTGGTCTCTAATAACGTTCTTGGTATAACTGGCATATACAGGCACCGTTCAGCTCCTAACATCTCTGTGAAGGACCTAGTGGATGTATTTTCCAAGTATGTAAATAGAAAAATGCATCCTATGGGTGATTTTTAAAACTGATTGCCTTTCTGTCAAGTCTGATTGATACAAGTACTGTAATCATGTCACCTTCAAGGCCTGATTGTAAAAATCTAATAATTTAAGGATTTATTCGCATCCAATGAGAATAAAAACAGTCTCTGTTTTATTTGATCTTGAAATCAAAGTTGCACAATGCACCCGGAACAGTCACGTCGAAAAAAAATCACAAGCACAAATTAATCTTGAGTGGCTTTGAGAACCCTAATGAGCAAAACACTGAATTCCAACTTGACACCAAAGATTTGACTTGTTTACTGATTACAAATACCATAAAATCATTATCATTAATCATTAAACTGTTTTAATTATAACTTTTGTTCTAATCATAAACATGCATGCATTGTTTAAAAGTTCAAAAAGCCGTTTCGCCGATACCGCCATCTTTGTTCTGCATAAAACGTTGTGGTCCTGTTTGGGGGCAGGCACCTGGTGTGAGACTTGAACAATTTGTTCTAAAGTGAAAATGGGTCGTGGAGATTGCTGTGGCATGTACATGTGCAACAATGATCGCAGATTCAAGAACCAGAGAAAATGTATAGAATAAAGAAAACTTCTGATGTATGCACTGAGGTTTAGTAATAGTAGAGTATACTGTAGTTGTAGTATTAGAGGTTTAGTAATACAGTATAGTATATTTGCAGTGTTATATGTTTAGTAATATACTGTAGTATAGTTGTAGTATTAGATGTTTAGTAATCCAGTATAGTATATTTGTAGTATTAGATGTTTAGTAATCCAGTATAGTATATTTGTAGTATTAGAGGTTTAGCAATACAGTACATTATAGTATATTTGCAGTATTAAAGGTTTAGTAAAACAGTAAAGTATAGTTGTAGTATTAGAGGTTTAGTAATACAGTATGAGTATGTAGTACTAGTTGTTTAGTAATACAGTATAGTATATTTGCAATATTAGAGGTTTAGTAATACAGTATAGCAGAGTTGTAGTACTAGAGGTTTAGTAATACAGGATAGTATACTTGTAGTATTAAAGGTTTTGTAATACAGTATAGTATAGATGTAGTATTAGATGTTTAGTAATTCATTATAGTATATTTGTAGTATTAGAGGTTTAGTAATTGCAGTATTAGAGGTGTTGTAAAACAGTATAGTATAGTTGCAGTATTAGAGGTTTAGTAATACAGTATAGTATAGTTGTAGTATTAGAGGTTTAGTAATCATTATAGTATATTTGTAGTATTAGAGGTTTAGTAATTGCAGTATTAGAGGTTTAGTAAAACAGTATAGTACAGTTGTAGTATTAGAGGTTTAGTAATCCATTATAGTATATTTGTAGTATAAGATGTTTAGTAATTGTAGTATTAGAGGTTTAGTAAAACAGTATAGTATAGTTGTAGTATTAGAGGTTTTGTAATACAGTATAGTATAGTTGTAGTATTAGAGGTTTAGTAATTCAGTATACAGTAGTATAGTTGTAGTATTAGAGGTTTAATGATACAGTATATTATAGTTGTAGTACTAGTTGCTCAGTAATACAGTATAGTATATTTGCAATATTAGAGTTTTAGTAATACAGTATAGCAGAGTTGTAGTATTAGAGGTTTAGTAATACAGTATAGTATAGTTGTAGTACTAGAGGTTTAGTAATACAGGATAGTATAGTTGTAGTATTAGAGGTTTATTAATACAGTATAGTACAGTTGTAGTGGAGGTTTAGCAATACACTATAGTATAGTTGTAGTATTAGAGGTTTACAGTGTAGTATAGTTGTAGTATTAGAGGTTTAGTAATACTGTACATTATAGTAAATTTGCAATATTAGAGGTTTAGTAATACAATATAGTATAATTGTAGTATTAGAGGTTTAGTAATACAGTATAGTATAGTTGTAGTATTAGAGGTTTAGTAATACAGTATAGTATAGTTGTAGTATTAGAGATTAATTAATACAGTGTAGTATAGTTGTAGTATTAGAGGTTTAGTAATACAGTATAGCATAGTTGTAGTATTAGAGTTTTAGTAATACAGTATAGTATAGTTGTAGTATTAGAGGGTAATTAATACAGTACAGCATAGTTGTAGTATTAGAGGTTTAGTAATACAGTATAGTATAGTTGTAATATGAGAGGTTTAGTAATACAGTATAGTATAGTTGTACTGTTAGAGGTTTAGTACAGTAATACAGTATAGTATAGTTGTAGTATTAGAGGTTTAGTAATACAGTATAGTATATTTGCACTATTATATGTTTAGCAATGTAGAAGAGTTGTAGTACTAGAGGTTTAGTATTACAGGATAGTATAGTTGTAGTATTAGAAGTTTTGTAATATAGTATAGTTGTAGTATTAGAGGTTTAGTAATCCATTATAGTATATTTGTAGTATTAGAGGTTTAGTAATTGCAGTATTAGAGGTTTAGTAAAACAGTATAGTATAGTTGTAGTATTCGAGGTTTAGTAATACAGTATTGTATGTTTAGCAATATAGAAGAATTGTAGTACTAGAAGTTTAGTAATACAGTATAGTATAGTTGTAGTGTTAGATGTTTAATGTTACAGTATATTATAGTTGTAGTACTAGTTGTTTAGTAATACAGTATAGTATATTTGCAGTATTAGAGGTTTAGCAAAACAGTATAGTATAGTTGTAGTATTAGAGGTTTAGTAACACAGTATAGTATAGTTGTAGTATTAGAGGTTAATTAATACAGTATAGTATATTGTAGTATTAGAGGTTTAGTAATACAGTATAGTATAGTTGTAGTATTAGAGGTTAAATAATACAGTATAGTATAGTTGTAGTATTAGAGGTTTAGTAATACAGCATACAGTTGTAGTATTAGAGGTTTAGTAATACAGTATAGTATAGTTGTAGTATTAGAGGTTAAATAATACAGTATAGTATAGTTGTAGCATTAGAGGTTTAGTAATACAGTATAGTATAGTTGTAGTATTAGAGGTTAATTAATACAGTATAGTATAGATACAGTAGTTTAGTAATACAGTATAGTATAGTTGTAGTATTAGAGGTTTAGTAATACAGTATAGTAGCTATAGTTGTAGTATTAGAGGTTAATTAATACAGTACAGTATAGTTGTAGCATTAGAGGTTTAGTAATACTGTATAGTATAGTTGTAGTATTAGAGGTTTAGTAATACTGTACAGCATAGTATAGTTGTAGTATTAGAAGTTTAGTAATACAGTATAGTATAGTTGTAGTATTAGAGGTTAATTAATAGAGTATGTTGCAGTATTACAGGTTACAGCATAGTATAGTTGTAGTATTAGATGTTTAGTAATACAGTACAGTATAGTTGTAATATTAGAGGTTAATTA
This sequence comes from Garcialebias charrua, assembly GCA_038048925.1. Taxonomy (NCBI): domain Eukaryota; kingdom Metazoa; phylum Chordata; class Actinopteri; order Cyprinodontiformes; family Rivulidae; genus Garcialebias; species Garcialebias charrua. The sequence goes on along the minus strand of JBBPBX010006990.1, from coordinate 15,728 downwards.
ATAAAGTATAGTTGCAGTATTACAGGTTTAGTAATACAGTATAGTATAGTTGTAGTATTAGAGGTTAATTAATAAAGTATAGTTGCAGTATTACAGGTTTAGTAATATAGTATAGTTGTAGTATTAGAGGTTTAGTATATGTATAAGTTAGGTGTTAACTTTTAGTGGTTTACAGCTTTATGATTGTTTTCTAAAATACTTCAGCACTTCATAGAAACAGTGCAGCCAAGGTAACATTTCAGAACTATATTTATGAAAGTAAATGGGGAGTGGTGTTGCAGTTAGCGAAGGCGGGCCTGTGATTGGAAGATCACTGGTTCAACTCCTGATGCCGACAACATCAAAATGTGGGTGGGAAAATTGAAGCACCCACACTTGCTTCCACCCTCATTTGCCCCACTCTGGACTTTTGAGCAAGGCCCTTAACCCCCTCCATCTGCTCCTCCGGGCGCCATGGCAGCTCTCTGCTCCACACAGAGGGCTGTGGTAGCTCGGTGGTTGCATCAGGATGGGCATCCAGCATTAAAAAAAATATTGCCAAGTCTTTGTGTTTCTTAGTTCGCTGTGTTGACCTCTGAAGAAGGGAGCAGCTGCCAGAAAAAAAAATGAAATTAGAAAACTACCGGTAAATAAAGCTAAATAAGCTCTGTCACTAATTATTTTCCTCTTTCATGCTCAGTTACAGCTCGTACTCTGATGATATTCTGTCCCCCCGCACCAACTCCTACAGGTAAAACTGTCAGCTAACATCTTGTCAGAAACTGTTGTTGTGGTTGTTGTCTGCTGTCTCCAATTGTTTCTGTGTTTGTTCACGCAGCGACAACTACAGTAAATCCTACTCCTACTCAAGACCAGACTCCAGGTACAAGAGAGGACGAACCAAGACCTGAAGTGCAGTAATACACAATAAACTGGACATAAACGTAACTTTAGCTCTCCGGTTTTGCCTTCAGCAGTTATGAGTACACCAGTATCACCAGTTCATCTCTGCATAGCTCACCTTCATACAAGAGCAGGTATGAAATGATCATGCACATTTTGATTCAACATCAATTATGCATGAAGATAAAACGACTCTGTCTCTCTCACAGCTGGTCAGATGATAGTCAGACAGATTTGATCTACTCCAAGTCTTCCAACAAGAGTCTTTATCAAACTCCTGAAAGGTAAGAGAACAACAACAGTGTGAATACCTGTACCTCTGTCAAACTGTCAACTCAGTCCTGACTAGAGATCAGTGCTGATGTCAACTTCAACTTTATTATTAGGTCCCCGAGTAGTGTGACAGCCAACAAATTCATTCATACAAACTAGAATATTAAACAGGATAAAAGAATAAAAAGAATAAAAGAATAAAAGTATAAAAAAGTATTTTTTTAAAAAAGTACCTCCATTACAGATTAAAATACAAGAGACATTTCAGAGGGTACAACTTAAAACTAGGGATGGGGCCGATCCAATCCAGTATCGGTATCGGTATCCGATACCAGCATTATTTAAGTATCGGGTATCGGATCCAACCTGCCGATACTTTTCCGATCCAGCTTCAGAGAGCACTTGTGTTCAATCACATTCTGTGACTGCCCTTCTTAACATTGTGTGAGATAAACCCAATGAAGACACTCTTAAGCCTTACAATAGGGAACCCACTGACTTTAACAGTACACAGGACAGGAGGCAAGTATACCACACACATGTCCTCCTTACTCATGGTGCAGCTGAAAAAACTAAAAAAGCGCTAAGCATGATGGGAAAGACAACACAGCCACTCCCCTTAACCAATAAGAGAGTTGATTTTGTTGTCTTTCCCATTATAACCAATAGTTATAACCAATAGTTTGTCCAGCTAAAGCTGAAAAAACTAAAAACAGTATTGGATCGGAAAAGTATCGGTATCGGTCGATACTCAGTTAATAAGTATCGGTATCGGATCGGAAGTGAGAAATGTGGATCGGTGCATCCCTACTTAAAACGAGCAAATAGTTCTTCCTTAAAAACATTTAGTAAGATTCAAGATAAGAATACAGGGGATCCCCGACTTACGAACGAGTTCCGTTCCTGCGAGGTGCTCGTAAGACGAAATCTCGTATGTTGGAACCCGAAACACGTGTCGCTCGTAAGTCCAGATTTTCGGTCGTAAGTCGGAAAATGTATGCTAGCGCTACTACGAACACTCGTTTTTCAACACAAACGTACATACTAGTTCATAAACATGCTCAGAACTTTGTTTACAAATGGTTAGCTAACACACTTTCATCTAAAAACACATACCAGTGCTGTATTTTCTGTATGTTCTGTACAACTTTACTGTTCGTTAGTCAGCTCGTAAGTCCGGAACCTCGTATGTCGATGATGTCGTAAGTCGGGGATCACCTGTACATAGGAATGAGATAATAAGCTTACAATGACATCGATAACATGCTGATGGAAATCAGTTCCTGTGAGTTTTCCACGCTCGTCAACTTAGGTTAGCATGTTGGCATTAAACAAACGAGTAAACAAACACAAGCCTTACTGGAACTGTGACATGATAACGGTGAAGGAGCCATCAAAGCACGTCTAATTCAAGTTCAAAATTCTTTATTGTCATTCACATCACATGTGGTACATGAGGTGGAATGAAATTGTGTACACAGGGTCCCAGTTACATCCAACAATAGAAAAAAATATAGTAGAAAATGAAACAGTATTTAAAGATCTCAGATATACACCAAGTATATGCTAAATGAACACTAAACGATATACGTTAAACACTAATAATGTAAAATAATATGGTATATTAAACAGTAGCCCGAACATGAGTCTGTGGTGAGTCGACGCGTATAGGCCCCCCCATAGCTCTGCGTTTGGCCGTACGCCGCTCTACGCGCGCGTTCTGTGCGTGCGCGTTCACCCGCACAGCTCTGCGTTTGTTCTCGCTTTCATTCTCGCATTTTCGCTCCATATTCTTGACGTTATTTGAGCAGCCACAGCGCAGAGCGTTTGCTGATTGGTCATTTGCTGACAGGCCTACTGAATTGATTGACGGGTCGGGGGGAGAAAAAAGGCGAGCCGGCACTTCACACAGCTTCAGCCGCAGCGGTGTTCTGTGTTTATATCTTATTAAAAAGTTCTAAAAAAAAAACAGGGAGCGCTGGTCCCACAGCCCACCAGGAAATCTGCAGAACCTCGCGCAGCCACGTTGGACCGAGTTTAATTCGCTCGTGACAAATTCATTCATTTCCTCATCATTTCAGTCATGGAGTCAGCGGAGGAGGAAGCGATCACTTGACTTTTGGCAAAAAAACTAAAGAAAAGGCCAGATCAGGGATGAAGAAGGGGAATTTAATACATTTGTGTCACATACAAAACAGTCCGGCGCCGGGCAGTTTATTGTGAGACAACGCGTTTGTGTACGCGGTTGTAAAATTTGAGCTTGGCACGTACATGGTACGCTTGTGCCTCTGCACATGGACGGCGTACAGACAGCGTAGAGCGGCGTACGGCCGAACGCAAAGCTATGAGGGGGCCTTATGAATGAATACAGCAGCATGAGATAGTCAGCAAAACTCACTCAAAAGAAAAAATTCACCAAAACCTTTAGGTTTCCTTATCCTAAAAACTTTGGTGTCTTGAGCGGTTTTGTGGTAATCGTTCAAAAAGTTTAAATAAGTAAATTTTTTTGATTATTTTTATTAAAATCTGGCAGTTGTGATTTTCTCTTAGTTGCATTAAATGTTCTTGTAGATGCTTCAAGCTCCTGCTGCGATGTGTGGTTGATGAGTCGAGGTCTTTTAGAAAATATCTATTTACATTCCCGACGTTTGTGTCCGTCAAATATTTAAAAAGAAGTTTTTGTTCGATGCAGAACCGTGCTTGAGAAGGATCTGTGCACCGTCTGCCGCAAGCCCTTCACAGGAGATGCCAAGATGGTCCTGGATGACGTGAGCATCAACTGCCACGCCACCTGCTTTAAAGTAAGCATCGTGACTTTAATCACTCAGCAACAAATAACTAGTGTTGTCCAAACAAAATGAACAGAATAGCTTTAAAATCCAACTCGTTTTAAATTTTAATTTGAATATAATTAGGTTTTCCTACATCAAACATAAAGATCCTTTCTACCGTTATGCACACATCGACAATAGATTGATGCATTTGTCACTTAACGTTCATTCAGAAGCAAGAAGCCACTTAGACATGCTTACATAAATGTGCTTAGTGACATTCAGCCAGCAGCGGTCAACATCTGTATGTATCCTTCGATCGAGCATCTGTTTGTGTTTGGCAGTGTCAAGTCTGCAACGGCTCTCTGAGTAATATGAAAGCTGGGGACAGCATGTGGGTCTACAAACGCATGGTGCACTGTGAAAACTGCTTCGAGACCACCAGAGGTAAATGAATAACTGCACCACCATCCTGGAGATGACAAAAGCCTGTCGTAGTTTTTAATGCTTTTACAGAAACCCTCATGAAACTTGTGTTTTCTCATTTTCCTCTTGCAGAAAAATGGCGTCGCTGAGCCTCAGGGATTATTCAACTTATTGCATCACAATGCTATTGGATGGCGTGGGTTCTGGCGTTTTAATAAACTGAGAGTGGGGGGCTTTGACGAATCACAGTTACATCACATACATGATTTTTAAATATGACTTTTTAATGCATGCAAGGCACACCATTAAAATGTAACTGTGTTGTTATGATGTTGCTGTCTCTGTATCTACCTCTTTACAGTAACTCACTCCTTATTTTCTCTTTAATGTGCAGCTTTTTAAGGGATTCTTGTGGCTAATATATTAAAAAAAAATCTTTTTACACTGTTGAGGGCCGGGGGCTTTTTCTTTGTGCAATAGAAGCAAAGACAAATGATTTGATCTCAAATGTATCAGCAAATGAAATTGTCCCAGGTTTTATTTTTATTTTTTTGGCTTACCTCTAAGTTATTGTGTGACAACAAGCAGGATGGAACAGAATCTCAAATTTGTTTAAAAAAAATAAGATGTGAAATTATGTTTTTGAATCATTGTTTTTAAGACAAAATACTGGATGAGAGTTTTCTTTGCTGTGGACATGTGGTGCTCTCTACACTATTCTGAGGGGGCTTGTTGGTTTTATGTTTGCATCATTTGCTCACAACTTTGTGGGGCTTTCCCAATGTCAACCGGTAACTTGTCTGCATTTTGAAATTATGTTTTAATGATTTAGCAGCAATTGGTGGTCTACAATACTGGAATTGGTATTGTGCCCAATACCAGCCTCAAGTACGATTATTTGGACTCATAAAAACACCCAGATACTTAGAAGAATACCACTTTTATGCTTGCTGATGTACTTTCGTCTTCCACTTTCCAAATAACTGAGGACAAAAAATTAAAAAAGCTCATACGTTGGAGATATTTGAAGATAAACAGATGTTTGAACAGCAGAATGTTTAATGTGTTCTTAATAAAAGAAATGTATTCATAAAGTCAATGCATGTTTAAGTACTAACACATTAACTGCTCTGTATCTGTACTCAGTATTGGTAAGTGTCCTAACTGAAGTTGTACTTGTACTTGAAAAAACTACTATTGGGACACTCCTAGCATCAATGTATGTTCAAGTCCTTTGCAACTATGATATTGTACCAAATTATATGTGTAATTTTTAAATGCACCTGAATATAATGAGTTTTGAACTTGGCATTCTTCATTTAACCTTGTACTATTTGAGCAACATTTTCATTTAGTTTAACTGTACACGGTGTATACTGTCATCAGTAGCCACGTTGTTTCGAGGGTTGTTAACTTTTTTCTAAAAATGTCAGTGTTTTTTTTTCAAAGTATTTTTATTGTTTTGATTAAACAGAACAGCAAGTCCTCACATCCTCCTATGACACAAGGGTTTCATAATCTTCAAACTGGACCTCTTATAACGAAGTCTTACTTTACCCAATTCCACCACACGGTGGCGTCTAAAGAATTACTAAAAGGACAGACATAGACACCATAAAAGTTAGAAAAAAATAAAGAAAGAAGGAGGGAAAAGGGCAGAGATGAGGTCAAATTTATACTATTCCAAGGAGTTTGCATCAAATATTTTTTCGTAGTATACCAAGAAACGTTGCCATATCTTCTGAAACTTTTCAGCTGGATTTTGGACTGTACTTCTTATTGCTTCAAGCTGTAGGAATGACATAATCTCACGCACCCAGCATGAATGTTTTGGGGGTGCTGGGCTTTCCTACGGTAATTACTAAGAATTAGTCGACGTGCTAATAATGTAGAAAATGCTATCAACTGGGATTGGCTTTTTGAAATCCTTTATGCACTACCCCAAATATAGAAATGATAGGGTCTGGGTCAATTTTCTCTTTACAAATACTGTATATGTAAATGTATTGAAGATCTCTGACCAAAATGTGCCTAATCTAGGACATGACCAAAACATGTGGGCCAAAGAGGCTGGCGCTTGGTGACAGCGAATAAAGTTTGGATCGACAGTAGATTACTGCATTTAACCAGTTTCGTCCTAGAGAGGTGCAGGTGATTGAAAACAAATTGTATTAATCTGTGTCTAACACAAATAGATGATGTGTATATTTTATGTATAGCCCATTGCCAGATTGCATCTGTCAATCCTATGTTCAGATCCTCCTCCCACTGCATTTTTAAAGGCAAAAGAGATGGAGATTTTATGGCTTGGATGACGGTATACAGCTGAGACACACCACCCGACCGCTCAGGTTTGAGTATCAGACATTCATCAAGAGGGCAAGCTTCTGGTTTTAGTGGAAATGTAGGAAACTGAACACAAACAAAATCCCGGACCTGTAGATATCTGAAAAAATGAGTTTGATAAGGCAAAAGTCCATTACTAAATGGTCAAAAGGAACAAATGTCCCATCCACAAAGAGGTCTTTCACACATTTTATGCCTTTTCTTGACCAAGTAAGGAAGGTTGTATCTATAAGAGATGGTTTGAAGAGGAAGTTTGAGGTTAGGGGCATGTACGGCTTGCACAAGACCAAAATGTTTACGAAGTTGGGTCAATACGCAAACTGCCCCTCACAATAGGATTACTGTGCCCACTGCTGCCAACAATGGCACGCACAGTAGCGAGGCTAAAGAGATGGACGGGCTTGAGTATTGCTCCATTAATGACCAGCTCGGGCCATTTGCATTCATCAATGTACTATGTCATATTGTTAATTTAAAAACATAGGCAGCCCATTAATATAGAAAGTTTGGTAGGGCTAGCCCCCCATCTCTCTTACATCTCTCCAGAACTGTTTTTTTGTACTCGAGGTATGGTTTTGTTCCAAATAAATGTACTGATGTGCCTATCAAGTTCCCTGAAGAATGATTTGGGAATGAAGATGGGAATTGTTTGAAAAAGGTATAAGAATTGGGGTAAAATAATCATCTTTACTGAATTAATATGTCCAGCCAAGGACAGGGGTAGGGTCGACCAGCGACTGAGATCTTCCTTGAGTTTCACCAACATTTGGTTTAAAGTTCTTTTGAAATAGGTCATTATAACTACGTGTAACATTAACGCCAAGATATATCATAGAGTCCGTCATAATCCTGAATGGGTATGAATCGAAGGAATAATTTTGGGCTACAACATTAATCGGAAACAATACACTTTTAGTGAAATTCATGCCTGAAGATTTACCAAACTACAAAATTATGTCTAGATATTTTGGAATAGAATCCTCTGGATCTGATATATATATAACAATAGTTCATCAGCATAAAAAAATGTCAGTGTTTACCAAATGCTAATGTGCCTGGATTTTACTTAGATTGGATGTAAATTTATAAAGTGAGAGCACATCTCAGGAGCTCCCAAAGTCTGGACTCTGGTCCAGATCCTAAAAGAATATCCAGACCCAGCTCATGTGTTTTAAAGCATTGCATTAAAATGCATCAGGTCATCCCAGTGCAGGTTACCACTCTTATAAGAGGAGTGTGGCTACAAGCATTACTGTATACATAGATTTAATTTTTGTAGCATCAAATGTGCAAACATTTTTAAACTACCCTCAAGCTCTTTCAGTTTACTTTTCAGTAAGTCAGATGTCTCTGCGGTCTTCATCAGTAGTTCTTCAGGCTTTCTGAAGTTTTTCTTGGGACCTTTCCTGACCGTGAGCAGAGAATGAATAAAGTGAACAAGTGCAGGACAGAAGAGGACGTGTCAGGCCTAAAAGGTTATCTACAGCAGATGTTCAACAGACTTCAAGAAAATATCCAGCAAAGACCAGACACAAGACCTGAGAGATTCACCAGCGCATCGTCTATATTGTTTTTCAACTCTTTGGAAATAGATGTGCTGGAGATAAATACTATTTTATGTTAAACTGTGTCGTTTGTTGTTTTAAAGATTTGTCTAAAGAAATGGGAGCAAAGAAGTCTTGTGACCGGAGTTTTAAAAAAGTGTCTGAAGATCCAGTTTAAAACTGGTCCTTTGTTGTGGTCTTCATCAGTGGAGATCAAGGAAGTGGTTACAAGAAGAAGTTGATAGATTGCTGCGACGCAACACTGGTTATTTTTTAAGTTTAAGAGGCTTTTATTTGCCTGGATAATTCATTGGGTCAAAGTTAGGTGCCCTTGCAAATGAAAAAGTTTGCTGAAAATATCCTGCTGTATGCTCAGTAATCCAGTTAGAAGAATCTAAAAGTTAGCTCCTCTGGACGGATGCAAAAGGTAATAAATAAAAATACAGTTGAAATGTTTCATCTTTAAACCATAAGATATCTTCATTCTGAGGAGCTGCAATGAACTCACTCTTATAAATAGCCCCTTCTTAACCACTTTTCTGTTGACAGTCAAAACCAGCTGCTCACATGATAAAAAGGGACAATTAACCTAATGAGCAATAGTTAGTGCTCTGATGGCTGCTCACAATTCACAGAGGGTTGAGTGATACAATCAATAACCACCACTCTAAGCAGCAGGACCACACTTTCCACAGAACAACTGTGTCAACTCTTGAAACTGTGCCTGCAGTCAACCTACTTCACATATGGGGAGCAATATTATAGGCAGAAACATGGGTGTGCTATGGGGTCTCCAGTTTCTCCTATTGTTGCCAACCTGTACATGGAGGAGGTAGAAAAGAGAGCCTTGACATCCTTTTCAGGGAGACCACCAAGTCATTGGTTCAGGTATGTTGACGACACCTGGGTTAAAATTAAATCTCAGGAAGTCCAACATTTCACTGATCACATCAACTCTGTGGATAAATATATCAAGTTCACACGAGAAGATGTAAAAAATGGCAGGTTGGCTTTCTTGGACTGTGAGGTCTCAGTTTCTGATAGAGGAAATTTGCAAACTGAGGTGTACCGCAAACCCACTCACACAGACCAGTATTTACAGTTTGACTCCCATCACCCTCTGGAGCACAAGTTAGGAGTCATCAGGACTCTGTATCACAGAGCAGACAGCGTCCCCACTAACTCAGCAGCCAGACAGAAGGAGAAATCACACACAAAACAGGCTCTAGAGAAATGTGGATATCCTAACTGGGCCTTCCTGAAAGCAGAGAAGAAACCCAAACAGGACTCCAGCCAGCCATCAGGTGAAAAGAAGGAACCCAGACCCAGACCAGTGGTCATTCCAGATGTTGCGGGAGTTTCAGAGACATTGAGACGTTTATTTTCTAAACACAACGTCCCAGTGGCTTTTAAACCCCAAAATACATTACGGCAAAGACTGGTTCATCCCAAAGATCCAGTCCCCCGGCACAAACAGAGTAATATTGTGTATGCTGTTCAGTGTCAGGAGGGCTGTGATCAGTCTTACATCGGGGAAACTAAACAGCCACTGGCCAAAAGGATGGCCCAGCACAGAAGATCAACATCATCAGGTCAGGACTCTGCAGTCTACACTCATCTCCAGGCCAGCGGTCACTCTTTCAGGGATGAAGATGTTCACATCCTTGATAGAGAGGAACGATGGTTTGAGAGAGGAGTAAAGGAGGCCATCTTTGTGAAAAGAAACCGCCCATCATTAAACAGAGGTGGAGGCCTCCAGGTTCAACTGTCCCCCTAGGGCCAGTTTACACGGCGCGTATTTTGAGTGTAACCGCTACTTTCTCTTTGCGACTTTGCTTATCGCCTACACGACACCGCTGGCCCCCCTCGATGACACCGATAGTTTTCTGAGCCTGCTCCCAAAGTGGAACTTTTTCGCTGCACCCCCGCTGATAATGTAAACATCTCCTGCTGATCTTTTGTGTCAACCACATGCGCGCAGCCCGCACGCGCGGGGCAGGCTGACATTTCACGTGTCACGCTGCTCAATATAACAGTTTAACAATAATAAACAGTATTTATGTTGGCGTGGGAGATGTTTAAATTTATCTGAACTACAGTATCTATCTGGACTCGTTACATTTTTTAAACAGTGCGTAACGTGCTGTGAAAATGAAGACACCAGGTTTATTTTTTATTTATTTATTTATTTATTCAGCAGCACAAATTTTACAACGCAAACACTGAGAATTAAACTGAACACACTATTAAAAACACGTGAACCGAACTGTAACTACGTTAATGAACTGGACTCTTGCTGTGTGTTCATCTGGACCCATCAGAACCGCCGAACCGTCTGCCTGTTTGTTGGAACGAGTCGACAGCTTCTGCACCTGGCAGAAATAAATAAATAAATAAATAAAAACTCCGTTGTTGTGTGATCAAAGTAAACACAAGCAAACATTATATTAAGAACGTTGATTTACCTGCTGTAAGTCAGCTGTTTATCACGGAGTAAAGTCAGACTTCATCCTCATCGACTCGGTTCTGGTCCACAGTCAGCAACTGGTGCAGCTTGTTAGATGAAGAGGTCCCGGCCGCTTGGTGTCAAATAGTGTCGACTCTTATCCAAAATCCAGCTTTAACTTGTTGTTGTTAGCTCAGCTTTTAGCACAAAAGAAACTAGCAGACTGCCAGCAGAGTGACGCAGCACACATGCGCAGTGGGTGAAGGTTCAGCAGGACGCATGCGCAGTGGGTGTAAGCGGGGGGGCATGAGGGAGGGGGGAGATTCGAGCAGATCCATGTCAACGCAAAACTTTTAAACTAATTAACATGCCCAAAAGTTACGTTTCCCCCACACAGTATCCGTGTAAACAGGGCCTTATGCTGTTATTGCTAGTATCACTCTCAGCCCTCTGTGAATAGCAAACAACCATCAGGGTGCTAACGATCCATCGTTAGGCTGATGGTCCTCCTTGATCATGTGAGCAGCTGGTTTTGGCTGTCAGCAGCAAACTGGTTATGAGAAGGTGTTATTTTTAAGACCAAGTTTATTGCAGCTCCTCAGACTGAGGAAGTCTTTTGGACAAAAGACAAAACGTTTGAACGAGAAGAATCCGTCCAGAGGACCTGACTCAACTTTTTTTAGACAATTGAAAAGCCTTTGGAAATCTTATAAAATTATTAATCAAAACTGGCACAAAAGAATGCAAGAGTTGACTTCTTGAGAGCAAAATGTAAAAAAAAAAATCAAGATTTTTTGGAGTAAAGTCTGTCAGTTTAGAACTTGAAAAGGGTTTTGTTGTGTTTACATAACACTTTTTTGTAACTTCTTTGATTTAAAAGGGCACAAGCATCTGATAACTCCTCAAATCTTTTGACTTAGCATCTCCTAATCAAAGCATCTCAGAAACATGATTCAGGATCCCATGAGTCAATGTTTTAGTAATATGCTATATTTCTTCATAATGTCAGAATGTGTTCCACATCATTCAGAGGAGTCAGTCCAACATGTTGGATGCTGGATGTGCAACGAGTGCCAGAAGGAGGACTTCCTGGGAAGTGGTGTGATGCTGGCCAATCAGGAGGCGGCTGTGCAGTCATCCCAGCAGCAGCAGCATCACTGAGAGTGTGTGTGGTGGTTTGAACAGGGGGGGTCTGGACACCGTCTCTGTGACTGTGTTGTAGTCCCTGCTCCTCCAATGTGCTCCTCACCGAATGGACGCAGAGGTTCGGACCCCCCAGAGGATGGCAGACGTCGACGGCAGCAGTAAAATGTCCAGCAGCGCGGAGCTGGAGGTGCTGAAGCTGCAGGAGCTGGTGCGCAGACTGGAGAGGCAGAACCAGCAGCTGCGGAGCAGGGCGAGCACTGGGAACCAGAGCTCTGCTGGGAACCATTGTCCCGGCGTCGGCCCCGCGCGTCTCCAGACCCCGCGCGCGTGTCTGGGGGACACGTTCCACATATGTGACGTTTCGAGTCCGGCACGGCCCCGGCAGTGTGCGCACGAGCCCCGGGGTTCTTCAGAGGAGCCGCTGCCCTATTTTCAGCCGAGCTGCGGGTCTCCTGCCGCCGCGGAGGAGGACGCCGGTGCCGCGGCTGTTCTGGACGAGGTGGACGTTCTGGACCTGGACACGGTGCTGTCAGGGGGGGAGGCTGACAGCTGGTGAGCACTGACTTCATGTCCACCACTCTTTAATCGTTTACAATGAAAAAACAGCTACTCGTCGTGTGATGTGAAGCTTTAAATCTGCTTTGTACTCGCATGCAGTGGCGGAGCTAGACTTTTATTGCTGGGGGGGCCGAGGGGGGGCCAAGGCTATCGGTAAGGGGTCCACTGACTGATGAAATTAGATTTGCACATGTAACTTGCAGTTTATTAATAATGCATGCCACAAAGCACAACATTAACTTCTAAATGACACCATTGTGACAAGACAATACTTACAATGAGAATTCAGTGTCACAGTTCACAATTACAATATCTAAAAAAAAAGTTATATGTTATGGAAACTGTTATTTGATAGAAGCTATGTGCATTTTATTTTCAAATCTACAACTGAAGTAGCCTGCAACCAGACCCTTGTCCTTCACTTCGCTTCGGACTAGGGTCTGGACTTTCTCCATAGAGAAACGATTCTTGCTGGAGGCGTGGCCTCTGCTGATGGCTGCTCCCCCGTGGTCTGCTGAACTTGACTTCAGCTCCGCCTCCTGCTGAATTTTCTCTCGCTGCCTTTGCATATTCTGTGTTTATATGTTAATAAAACGTTCTAATAAAATAAAATAAAACCATGGATCGCTGGTCCAACACACCAGAAGACCAGGAAATCTGATGGGACTCGGGCAGCAACGTAAAACCCGAGTTTAATTCTCTGTGACAACCTCAGTCATTTCCTTGTTCATTTCACTCAGCGGAGGGAGAGGAGGAGGAGGAGGGAGCGACGATCACTTACTTTTGGCAAAAAAAAAAAAGAAAACTCCAGATAAGGGATTAAGAAGGGGAAATTAATACATTTGTGTCACATATAAAACAGTCCTGCATCGCTTTGAATGAGAACATGCGGCTGCTCGCTGGCTGCGCGCTGGGACAGGTGGGGGCGTGGGTTAGGGGCCAAAAACTCTGCCTTCTGTTCTCTGATTGGTCCGGTCAAAAATCGGCCGGAGAAATCGTTGTCTATGGGAGAAGTCCCAGACTGTGCAGTGAAGGGAAATGAGAATTGAGCGGAGCTGTGCAGGAAGGCGAGGGCCAGACTACAACTGAAGCTACAAACTCTAAAATGCTCTGTGTCACTGCTTGAGATTTTGTTGATTTTCATTTCAAATTGATAAGTTTTTTTTAGAATGATGTAAAGAATTTCTTTACATCTAGACACTTATTTACAAAATTCTGTATACCTAAGATCCATACATCATTCTTCTGATGACTTAACATTTATGCACTTGTTTCTGACAATCTAAAATAATTAGTCAGTGTGCAATTTGTCCCTTTCTTGTTTGACAAATTAATTGTTAATTTGTAAGATGATACTGTAACTGTTGACAGTTGGAAGAAAGTTTGGGGGACTAAATATTTTTAAGTTTAGAAATCAAGTCTTTTTCTAAACAGCTTTAGTGTTTGACTTTGTCCACACTCATAACACACACAATGAAGTAAAAAAAATCTGAGGGGGGGCCGCTGGGGGGCCAATCAGATGGTTGGGGGGGCACTGGCCCCCCCGGCCCCCGCTCTAGCTCCGCCACTGCCGTGCACGCTCCTGTGGCCA
>JBBPBX010006989.1:55871-66604 GCA_038048925.1 Garcialebias charrua | reverse complement strand
GCCATACACATTGTCTACAGGGTTGCTTTTTTTGGGCTACAGATGAACCGTGGAGGTCCAGAACCGGCTGGACCCAGCCAGGAGCCGTGCGCGCACGGTTCATCGCGTGGCCGCCTGAACCTTCACCCAGGCATGAGCCACTAAGTCCGGCTACACCTGATCCACGTGCGCCTTGGAGGTCCAGAACCGGCTGGACCCAGCCAGGAGCCGTGCGCGCACGGTTCATCGCGTGGCCGCCTGAACCTTCACCCAGGCAGAGCCACTAAGTCCCGGCTCAGAAAAGCATGCATTTACTGGTAGCTTAATGACTTTAGAAGATACGGCTAACGTATGGCTTATCAAACGTTTTGACATTCCACTCACCTGCTCTTCAGTGGGGCCGAAACAGGTCGAAACAGGCAGAAACCCCAACACACGCAGCGGAGACCGATGAACAACGGTGTCGAACTAGCTAGCTGATGCTAGCTTAGCTTAGCAGCTGTCCAGTAGCTACGGGAGTTCGTTCTCCGCCCTGTCTGTTTCCCATATCCAAGATGTAATGTAGGAACGTAATCCACGGAGCTTGGATCATTAATGTCCATGCCAGATAAAAAACGCACACACGTTGATGCATCGTGCCGGGGGGGAATCCTGCCGGTACAAGCCGGCGGTGGTACAGGTTTCCTGCTCAGCTTCCTGCTTTTAATCGCTCTACTCGACTTTCCCAGAGGGACGTTGTAAAACGAACAAGTCACACCTTCTTCTTTTACTCGTTGAAGTTGCCTGAAACAATTATAAACACAATAAAAGTCTAATTTCTCCACCGCGAGTCCGCCATCGTTGACAGTACTGACAACACTCCAGTAGGGAGCCCATGCTTCCGTTAAAAAGCGAGTGCGCATGCGCGATGACGTCAACTGGTAAAAGGTCTATTACATTAGCTTTCTCAATTTGATACCAAGAAGGGATTAGTTTATTAGACAAGTAATCCCTGGTGGGTGGTGTGTATTTTGGATTTGTGCTTTTCATCATGTCCCTGCAAACATATAAACAAACATGATACTGTAACGTTAGCTTAGGGTGGACTGTTGATTAGTTTAGTTATATTGTTATTTGTTGTGGGTAACAAACCTAAATTCTGGTGACTCCACATCAGAAAATGGGTGCATCTTTTTCACTATATATGCCATAACTTTTCTGTGGCACTCTTCAGTTTGTTGAATCGACATCTTTCCTCTGGAAGCTACAGTGAACGGAGTAACACGCGGCTGTTCTGCAGGGGGGTCGACTGCTTGGCTAGCCATTTCCGGTTCTTTGTCTATGGAAAAATACGTGAGCTAACGTTAGCATAGCATTTGCGTTTACCTGCCTTAATGGCTGCCTTAATGTTATAAGACGTAGTTTATAATTTTACTTACCAGATTCTGACTGCAGCGGGTTGATGGGCTGCATGTTGGAGCCGGAGGGAGGCCGAAGCAGCACGTCGAAGACGGGACACGGTGCTAGTTCTACACCGTGAAGCCGGAGGTGTTTAATCATATTGGTCGTACACCCTCCTTTGCACGATATAAGCTTCCTGCAAGTATTGCATTGAGCCGACTGGTCATTCTTCTTACTAAAATTGAGCCATACTTTCGATCGCCTTCGCACGTTGTCCATCTTCACTCGCTCTACTCACACACCTCCCGCAAACTCTTCTTCGTTGGTTTTTGGCGCTGGAGTCTTCTTCGTTGGTTTTTGGCGGCAAATTCTTCTTCGTCGTTGGCGGCTACTTCCGGTCGGCAGTAGGCATCGAAAATATGAATCGAAAATTAATATTTTGAACGATTCCGGGAAAACCGGACAGTTAGTCCCGGTTCTGAACGATTCTCGATTCTCAATGCCCAACCCTACCGGTAATTAAACCTTAGATCATAATTTGAACTATAGATGTTGGTTCTAAAATACTGGTTCAGTGGTTGTGCAATATGTGGAGAGAACCAACCAACCAATCGAATTGTTTTTTAAAACAGTCAAACTCCATAAATGGTTATTTGTGTAA
The DNA here is from genome assembly GCA_038048925.1 of Garcialebias charrua. Taxonomy (NCBI): domain Eukaryota; kingdom Metazoa; phylum Chordata; class Actinopteri; order Cyprinodontiformes; family Rivulidae; genus Garcialebias; species Garcialebias charrua. The sequence goes on along the minus strand of JBBPBX010006989.1, from coordinate 64,584 downwards.
TTCCAGAGAGAATTGTTATTTAATCAGTTAGTTACTTGGTTAATTAACAGATCTCTCATTTAGATGAACTAATTGTGTTTTAATTAAGGATGGGGCTGATCTAGTATCAGTATTGTCCTCGGCCTCCTATACCAGCATAATTTACCTATCAGATTTTTCCGATACAATCTGCAGAGATTTCCGATCCATGATGAATTCATTCATTCAACCTTTATTTATACAGGCTAGCCTCGTTGAGTCACGGGGACTCATTTACAAGAGGGACCTGTCTCACTCACACCAAACAACCATCCACTCTCACACTCACACCTAGGGTCAATTTAGAGTCACCAATCAGCCTAACAAGCATGTTTTTTGGTCTGTGGGAGGAAACCGGAGTACCCGGAGGAAACCCACGCATGCACGGGGAGAACATGCAAACTCCACCCAGAAAGGCCCCGGACCGGGATTTGAACCGGCAACCTTCTCGCTGAGAGGCAGCAGCTCTACCAGTTGTGCCACCGTGCTGCCCAATGAATGTCTCTGTCTGCTGAAACATCTCCACATGTGATTCCCTGCCGGCTGCTCTGCAAGGCAGGGAATCAAACTATGGAATGGATTTTCTGAAGGAAATTCATTTCATAGTTTGAAGCCAGTTAAAATGTGAGTAAATACATGAGGACTGAGAGCAGCACTGTGGCTAACGGCTAACCAACTTTTCATCTTAACATGTCCGCTGTGTGGACGTATTTTACACTAAACACCGCAAGACAGCAACGTGCAATGTCTGCAGAGCCGCTGTACCAAGAGAAGAAAACTCCATTGCGACCTACAATACATCAAACTTAATAACCATCTGAAAAGGCTCCACATTAAAGAGCACAAGGATTGTTTAACCAGGCACTGTTGTAAAGTTAGTTTTACTTTGGACGTTCGAGCTCCCTGGCTTCAATGGTGTGTTCCTCTCATTTATGGTGTGCTCACACCGAGAAGCATTTCAGCCTCCAAAAGGCTCCTCATGCACGCAAGTGGACGCACTCTATGTCCAGAACAAAACGCCAGAACGCCAAACAGCTGCGAAGCTGCTTCGAGGTGTGTGGGAGGAGCTTACCGGTACAGCGAGTCCTCACTGCACTCCGCCAGGCGAGGAGCTTTTTATTTCCGTCTCAGTAGAGCAGACTTGACTGGTCGTGAAGGACTTGTCACGAACACACAGCTACAATGAGTTTCTCTTCCATAGTCCATGACTCAGCGGGGTTTTTCTGGGTCCCACAAACAATACGTCACACAGTTGCGCAATAACCGTCCCCTCGTTTCCGCGTCACATATCGGACCCGCGGACCCCCTCTCTTCTCCCCCCGACTCTCCTCCTCCTCCTCCCCGACTCTCCCTGATTGGTTGACACACCAACCAATCAGGGAGAGTTGAGCGGCGTTTGAACGTTTGAACCGCGAAATCTTCAGCTAAATGAAGGAGGAACTTGGAAGCCGAAGCCGGTTCACGTGCACGGAAAAACGCTCCCCAGCACGCTCAACACGCACGTGACGTGACGCCAGACGCCAGGAGGCTGCTGGAGGTGCGTCCACCATTGACTTTGCATGTAAACTGGAAGCTGCTGCTGTAGAAATGCTGTCCGGTGTGAGCACAATATCCGTCAGCTGCGCTCAGTCTGCCTGTCTCGGATATAGTTTACATTTACCCTGCAGGACATATTTATCAGTACAACAGTAAAAAATCATTAAAAAAACATATGAACTGGAAAAATAAATGCAAATTATTTAAATAAAAAAATGAAACAAAACAACTTGATGGGGATTTTAAACCCCTGTTACCTTAATAAAAACCACACAAAGATAAACAAGAGAACAGTGTTAAATCAGACAAACAACTTTGCAAAGGGGAATGGCTTTTAATGTCTTTTGAAACTTAGTTTGGTCTCAAATACATTGTCCTGCACAATTCCAAATTGTACTGGACATGACAAGCTATTTAAACAAGAAGGAGGTGGAGTTTTGACAGCTCTGACGTCTTACAGATAAAACAAACAAGTCATGGTTCTGATCAAACAAGAACATCTAATCCAAAGATTGTCAAGGCTAGAAGACTGTCTCTTCTGTATCAAGGAGCAAAGCAAACAACATGTTTGTACTATCAAATATAAGTGTTTAAAGGGAACAGAGAATATTTGATATAAGTGAGCTGGGTTATAATTATTGGGTCAGAGTAATTAGTTTTAGATGATAAATATTGAACATCTCCATCATTTCATCCTCTTTATCATATATAAACTGATCATTATCAATCAGGTGAGCGGTGCGGAAAACATCCTCTGAGGCCGAATTTCTAATTAGAGGCAAAAACTCACACCACCGTCCCGTGCCCCCACAGTAACGCCCTGAACATGCAGAATCACCTTTTTAGGATGGTTTGAGAGATTATAAAGTTTTGGAGAACTCTGTTGATTGTCATATTTCATGACTTATTTCAATGTTTGAGAGAAAGAAAGATTTTGAGGAGAATTTTGCAATGAGTATGGTCTCACTTTATGGCTTATGTCAAAAGTTTTAAAAGGAATAATATATTTAGCATGAATTAGTCTATTTACCCACAAAAACCAAGTTTTTCCAAAGAAATAGAACTTTTGAGAAGAAACATATATATAAAGGAACTAATCTATTTGTGTTAAACAAATAAAAGAAATAAGCTATTTAATTTGTTTTAAAATAAAAAGAACCAATCTAATTTGTTTTAACCAAAAAAGAACCAATCTAATTTGTTGTGTCAAACAATTAAATGGAACTTATACACTTTCAAAGATGTGGGAAATAATTCTCAAACACACAACAAAATAGCCCTTTATGGGCACAAAAATAAAATAAGTTTGAAACTTCTTTGATATCAACTATTGCCCAGGAAAGTAAAAACAACCGATTTGAACTCAAAAAATGAAATAGATCAACCATTCTTCTTCACAGCATCCATCTTTTTCTGGTGTGGGAGGGTAAGTTCAGTGTCTTTCCTTTGGGCACAAGTCCACCTCATCCGGGGGGGGGGATTCTTTGTGTGTGGAATAAGTCCAGTTTTGCATTGTTGGGTACAAGTCCATCTCATCTGGGGGGGGGGGAGTTCTTTGTGTGTGGAATAAGTTCATTTCATCCTGGGGGGGGAGAAGAGTCTTTTTTTCTTCTGGGGGGGAGCTTTTGTTCAAGTCTTCCTCTTCTGTGAGTTTCTGTGCGAGTCTTTTTCTTCTTGGGTTTTTGTCAAAGTTCATTTTTGTTCTTTGGGGAGAGCTTTTTTTTGTTCAAGTCTTTTCCTTCTTGGGTTTTAGTCAAAGTTCATTTTTTCTTTGGGGAGAGCTTTTTGTGCGCCTTGTGGGTGGAGGGCATCAGGCAGTTTGATGGCTTCAGTCTTGTCCAGCTGTCTGTTCCTGGGTGTTTAGTCCATTCAGGCATGAATTGTCGCAACCCTGAATTGTGTGTGGCATAGTGTAGTCAAGCCACATTTCTCGACAAAGTGGGGGAGCTTTGCTCTGACCAGATCCGTCTCAAAATCTGGCTCAGCGATCGTTCCAAACTTCTCCTTCAGGGGAGCACCGGTCACTCAGATGTAACAGCTGCTGCTTTTTCTCTCGAGAAGATGACGTGTCCTTTCCTCCACCTGTAGGGGTCCCGTCCACCCTCGTTTGCAGCCGTCCCTAGCAGGACCTCAAGTCAAGACGGGATTCACTGGCATCACTGGCAACTCCTCCTGAAGGAGTTCCGGAAACCTGTAGTCTTTTTGAGAGGAGAACTGGACACCAAAAAACTTGCAATTTGTCAAATAAAACTAAGACCTTCGGATCCCATGAGCCATTTGTGGTCTGGGGAAGGTCAAACTGTGGGTAGCTCCTTAACTTAACTTAAACTAAATTCTGTAATTGGCTATAATAATAATTGTTTCTTTAAATATAAAATAAAATTCCATTCTTACTATCTAAAACATTTGTATTTAATGGCAAAAACAACACAACTACAAATGATTTCATTCTTCAGTGAAAATGAGTAATCACTCACTCTGATTTGAGGTTATTTTAATTAGTAAGTTATTCTTAATTAGCATGATCATCAAAATGAGTAGCAGGAGACGGAGACGTTTTATACTCACCTAAAATACTTTACCTTTTTCATAGTCTGTAGAAAAAGTCAAAACATACATACAGACATAGACAGACATATACGTACAGACAGACATACATACATATAGACACACATACACATATACATATAGACAGACATACAGCTGTATAGACAGACATATGTGGTTCATGTTCTCAAAATAAGTCCAGTCTATAGTCAGGGTCAGTCGTGTTTTAAAAATATAGAACCACCACATTTCAAAATCAACCTTTCAAATCAACCTTTTGAATAGATCCAAAACTCCAGGGCGTCCCCCATCTTTTCTCTTTGGATCTGTTAAAAAATAAATACCTGTTTATCAAATGACATATACATACCTGTTTATTAAACAACATACATAAAGCAATGTGGTTTGTAGGTTTATCTGATTTATCCTACAGTACAACGTGCTTCTTAAATGATCCTTTAAATGGCTATGCTGTTGAATATAAAAATCTAAAAAGTTATTTTTTGTATAACTGATCATCTAATCAATGAATGAGCTGTTTCCTTTTATGAGCCTTCATTAATGTTATTAGTGATATATTCCTTATTATTATTAGTTATTTCTAGGAACACTTTCTCTTCCCTTTTTTTTTTTTTTTGTTTTGTTTTCCTGTCTGCTTGGCTTGTTTCTATCGTACAGCACCTTGGTTGGCCCGCGTCCGCCAAAGTGCTCTATAAATAAAGTGGTATGGTATAAATAACAATCTAAGATTTAAAGCATAAAGCTATAAAAATTGTTTTAACAATAACTTCCTTGTGGCAAACCAGACCCACCAAAACGCACTCAGTCAGTTCAAGGACAATTGCTATCCTTCCTTCAGCTCCACAAAACTTTTGCATGAATGTTTGTGGAGACACAATTTTAATCTGTAAAAGAAAATATAAACATTAGCTTGTTTCAGGGTTATGAGCTGGGATCATTATCTCTGTACCATCACGAAGTTACTGGAAGTGGAAAAATAAGTCGTCAGACCCACATAATATAAACTACAAATTCTGTGGCCTTGCTCTCGCAGGCCATATCATGAGAATGTGTTACATTAAATAAAATTAAGCAGACTGCAGTTTTGAAACACGATACCAGGATTATTGACAGATCTTCACAGATCCATACGGGGGGCATGACCTTCAGCTGGACAGTTGGCGTGGTTGACTTCAAGACCTGTTCTCTTTGTCTTTCTGGAGAACCTGTTCAGCTCCCTCTTGTCACAGCATCCAGTGAGATCTTTGTTTCTGGGTGAGATCTTTGTTCATCATCGATCCATCACACCCGGACCGCATATTCTGGTCATTTGTGTTTGATGACCGTGTTCTGACAGTTCTTTGTGAAAGTCTTTGTGGTGTCATTTGTTCAGAGAAAAGTCCAGTGCACAGTCCTCGTTCAGTGCCATAGTTCTTTAAGCCCCTCAAATGTTTATTTTGAGCAGGGTAGTCTGGGAGTCCAGCCTTGGTGTTCTCGGTGAAGTCAGAGAGCCAGTTCCGGACATGCCCTAAATATTGAATCTGATCCGATCCAATCAATAACCACAGTAGTTTGTGATTCAAAAATTCAGACGCTGCATGTGTGTTTGACATGGTCCTATCTTAATGAACTGTATGTACTACTATGTGTTTTTGCAAGTGTCGTGAGGTCCAGGACTTACGTTTTCCTCTTTCCACAAACATCGCGAGGCTGCTTCTAAAATAAATAAAAAATTAGAAAATAGAAAAATGTAAAAATCCTTAACAAACCAGGTTCAAAGTAATCATGTTAATTCTATAAGCAATTACCTTGAAAAGAGCCACCTCTGCAAGTCTGGTTTGCACAATGGAATTTTAAATGTACATTTACATAAAAGTGAATTTTCAACAGAGGCATCCTTTTAATCTGATCTGCATAATAGATCTAAAATCATTAATTTACGTATGAGTTAAATTGTCAATTTAACCTGAAACTAGAAATTTTACCACTCTTCAGTGGTTTACTTATCAAAAGTTATATTATTATTACTGTATACACAGCCCCAATCTGTTTAACCTACTTGCTGAAAAGTTACTTCCAATAAAGCATTTTTATTATTAATCATTTCAGTCACATTATATAACTCTTAAAAGGAAACAGCACTTATAATCTACTTAACCGTGTAACAGCTCTTTAAAATTGATAAAACATTTTCAATGTATGCAAAAATCGTTTTAAAATGATGAATTTAAACTGAGCGTTTCAACTTACAATCTAGTCAAAAATCTATTTGACAAGAATATATATATTTTTTATTCTTTATAAGTGTCAAAGTTTTATCAATTTAGTTAAACTTTTAAAAGACAGAATTTACTGGCAAGTCTAAAAATAAATTTCTGCTAAATTTTTCTAAGACTTGTTACCCTAAAATGCCTAAACTTAATTTTGATCTGATTATGGTTGTTAATTTAAATTAACAAGCTTATTATAAAAGTGTAAATAGTCAATATTCCGCGTTTTATCAACATCCTATGCGACTGCTATAAAAACATCCAGTTCCTCTTACTTCACCTCGCAGTAACAGACCCTACTCAGAATCTGAAAACATGAACTGAACCTCTCTGGATGACCAAGATAAAACTGTTTTTGTTTCATGAATGTTACTTTTCTGTTCCCCTCAGATAATCACAGGTGTCTGTGAGCATAGTTGCCAAGTCCGCTCATCATAAGCTACTCTGGGCTCTTTGTTTTCTGTAGTCGCTTATCGTGGTTACTTGGGCTTACTTTGAACTTAAAGTCGCTTATTTGGGCTTGTTATTCATTTCACTTTATTCTTCGTCTAGTGACAAAACCACGCTAAAATTAGCTCCAATAAGTGGGGAAATATGGGGAAATAATATAATTAAAAAATGGGAGAAAAGGGCGCATACTTAGCATGGTTAGCTGTTCAATTTTTTAGTTTATTTTTACTAAGTTGTACGCAGCTTTCATGAATGTCTATTGTCGTCATTGTCAAGTGTTGTCATCACTCTTCATTTAAAATTCAGATCCCAAATGAGTCCAAGAGGTTTAAAGGTTCAGTCTGCAGTTTCTGTAGAACATCAGAACTTAGAAAAAATTTCAACAAGCAAAGCATTCTGATCCCTCCCCCTCAGAGCCATATATGGCTCTGCCCCCTTGTGGTCTGTTAAAATTCAAATTCAAGCTCTGTTTTTATTGGCTGATTCGAATTCAAGCTCGGTTTTTATTGGCTGGTTACAAACTTTGTTTTTATTGGCTGGAAAATGGCGGGTCACTTTTTCTTTTTAGAAATGCTTATTTACCACCTGGAGAAGCAAGGGGACAATATTTTTTTTTAGTTTTTTTCAGAGATTACCTCTCTAACATCAATCTAGTGACAGAGTGAAGAAATATGTTAAAAATATATTGTTAGAAAAGTTACATATAGCAGCTTTAATGGGATTAATCTGTATAAATATGCAAAATGTATCTTTATTTTTTAGAGTGGCTATGTTTTTCAAAGTGTTTAGCATAATTTTTGCCGTTTGTATGCAACGCCATAATAAATGTATGTGTACACTGGTCAAAAACGGTCTTAGTTTTACACAATGGGGTGGGTTGCCAGTTGGGCTCGTTTTGGGCTTGTTTTGGGCTGGTCGCTTGCTTCTGTCGCGAGATCTGGCAACACTGTATCAAAGTTCTCATGACAACAAGGCCTCCTGAATTCTTGCCTCGTCATCATTCAGCTTTTTCGACAGAACTATTTCGATAAAAATTGGTAAGCGAATTCTCAGTTTCTTTTTGCAGAGAAAACAATTTAGAAACGTTTGGTTTCACAGTACAACGGCATTTGCACTGTTTTCGGACGGACGAAGCTTTTAGCTGGCGGCTCCGTCAGCATTAGCTTAGCTTTCATTTCCGATAAAAAACGTAATTTTTGGATTATGTAAAATCGGATCTTTCTTCGTCAGATTTTCATGATAAAAACGGATCTGTCCGCTTGGTTCAGCGAAACAATTTGGAGTCTTTCTCGCTAAAATTTTATTAAATCGGACCGCTGATGTGGGCGCCAGGCCTACTGTTAAAACGTCCTAATTTAACGTTGTTAAGCCTTTAAAACCTAAAGTATTTGGATTAGAATTTTATAAACTAGATTGATCAAATACTAAAGTCTTTTTGTCGCATTCGGCTACATTCATGATTTAAAAAAAGTATTTAAATATTTATTTTATATTTAACCATAAGTTTTTAGGTCCTGTACATCAGAGATGATTATGTAACCTTTCATAATTTTTCTTAATATCAGGAAAAATACAATGGGAAATGTTTGCAATCAATCCTCTCTCAGTCACGTTTTAAATGGAATGCTGAAGTAAGAAAGTAATAATTTGTATATGTGTGTTCGCAGATCCACCGAGAATTCTTCAAGCAAGCCAATCAAATTTCTTGGTTTGTAAAATTATTTAAATAAAAATCTACTTCTCAACATCAACTTTAGTTCTCGTGCCATATTTATGTTTATTTTTATTTTATTTATGTATGTTTCATCAGTACCGCCTCTCTGTTAGCACAGTACTTTTCTTGTAAGTAAATACAGCATAAATTTTCACACAGACGGGGAAGGAGGGGGTGG